>CBVK0101998382.1:549-22786 GCA_900067695.1 Picea abies | reverse complement strand
TATATATATATATATATATATATATATATTTATTTATTTCATGCCATCCCCAGAATTGTGTCCATCTAGATTTCTTTTCATTCGAACAGAAGCTCTACATCCTCCACTGATTCTTGTCTCCTATAACTCAATTTTAGTAAGTGACTGGGACCGACAAAAAATAAATTTTAATTTATATTTTCAATTCCATATACCTGTACTGAAGAATACTTGGGGGTTTCTAAAATGCAAGCCACTTTGTTGTAATAATTAATCCAGTTATTGCAATCTACAGTTTGTTAGATATAAAAGCTTCATCATTTTAAATACGTTTCTGGAATCAGCACTGTTTACCAACTGATGTTATTCTCTTTGCAGTGTTGGACGTGTGAACCCAGAGCTCTATGTCTTAGGCGCAGGGACATGGTCTGAACCGAGCAGTATTCCTAATGGTGACTCTAGTGCCTGTTTGAATATCCAAAGATGGATGGAACACTATTTAGATGTTATGTGTATCAATAGTTGGCAAGTAAGTATATTACCTTTAGGTATCATGTGTGTTTATTAATAGGTCGTCCTTGAAAGACTGCCAGTTATTAATAGAAATATCCTTTTCCTTAACTGAGGGTTTTGTCATCCCTTGAACCTAGAGTGGAAATTGTGTAGCATTTTGGCAATAAAGCTCACACCTGGGTTTGCTGAGCTTAGTATTTGCTATAGGCCATGGATACTGGTGACTAAGGTTTTAAAGCTATGCATGGGTCTTCTTGAAAAAGGATGGGAATTTGAAGATCTTATTGGAATCTTTCATTATACTAGTCTGATGGTCTCCAGAGATGTAAAGTCAAGTGAAATAAACTATAAAAATCTGCCTCATCTCTTAACAGTTTGTAATTGGCGAAAGTCTTACCTAGTCTGTGTTGATATAGCAATAGATCTGAATATATGCTGAGCAAGTTAGAAATTTAATATAAGAATTTATGGTACATGCATTCATAGAGATGATGGTAGAGAGGAAATAAATAATTGACTTTATTGTTAATGTTGCAACGATAGATATCTCACACACCCTTACATCATGTCTCATTATAATTTATATTATCCTTAAGTGGTTAAGCGGTTTAACCACCTAACCCCTAACCACAACATTTAAATGTTACATCGGTTACTTGCCATTAGTGTAAATTGACCATTAAATAAACATTTTTTCTCCTAAATTTTATTGGTGTGTTAGTACTGCGACACCCCCCCTTAACACAAACATAATATTTCTAAGATTCACTCAACCCAAAAGTTCAAAATATTGCAACTTGGGAATTTTAAATAAAAGAAATACAAGATAACTACAAATTGTGAAGACAACATATGGGTCTACCACGATTCACTGGGTAGCGAACTACAATGCTCATTGGTTCTCTAGGGTGGAATATACCTGCATATTACAATATGAGCTAGATCAGTAAATGAGGAAACCCTAGATAGGGTTGAGTCAGATAGCTAAGCTCAAAGAAAGATACTCACAATAACACCATATGATATTATCAATGAATAACTGGTGCACTTATTACAAAGGAGTTTACCTCCTTATATATCATTGTTCATTAAGCAAATCATTTCCACTTATGAATGTGGGATAGATTGCTTTACACAAAAAATGAACATTAACATATTCTAAAGTCATAAAGTGACTTTATTACATAGTAAGCCGTATATCTCTAGTACTGCAAACTTTGCTCATTGCATGAGGTAGAGATTGAGGAGCACATTATTTTTATGGGCCCTGTCTACTGTGAGAATAGAGGCAGGTTCCATTGTCTCTATGGGGGCTTGGGCAGATCCTTATCAATCGTTTTTAGATTTTTTGACTAGTGGTACCTTGCCTTGTACATTAGAGAGACATTTGATTTTAGGCAATGCTGACTTCAAATCTCTTTCACAGTAGCTACATAGATTATCTCCTCCTTTCACTTGGTCTGGGACACGATGGGGGTAAAGCATTTGACAACCATACAGTTGAACAGCACTAGGACTGGCTGACATTGTTCTATAGCCCATGCCACTTGAGTTCCAGACTCTCTCATGTTGAGGGCTTCTAGGGGGACTAGATTTTCTCAGGAACATCACCCCTACAAAACACCTGCTCAAAGATGCCTTACTAGCTTCTTCCCTAGTATTAGGAAATCTTTGATCTGTTAGCACACTTTTTCACCCTGCAATCAGATCTGATATAATGTAAAATCAGTGATGAAGAAGGGGCTAATTCAAGGAGAGAAAACCCTAAGTGTTACCGGCAAACCTCCCTTCCGTTCGGGTTGGTGCATGCGAACCTTAGGGGGGAGTCCCTAGGTACCTCACTGCTGATTTGAAGTCTGATTTTCTGCAATTAAACACAAAAAAACAGCAGCCAAAAGTGCCTTGGACAGCGTGTAAAACTGTGCAAGACGTTGGGAAAAGGATAGTATATTTCACTTGGAAGGATCCCTGCAGTGTTAGCAGGAGAAAACATGAATAGAAAGAGGAAAATAAAGCACACTTAAAATATCGAAATTAATCACAATAAGAAGCTATGAGCTACTAATCAATGCACAAAGTAAAGACACAATACCGACAAGAAACGAAAGCCCAATACAAACAGAACACTTCTTTATTAATGGCTTGCCAAAGGGCTGATTGCACCATGGAAGACAAACACAAGAACCGGTACAATGGCTATCTTTGCACATAGAACTAGAAGCTAGGAGCTAGAGAAGAAGAATGAGAGAAGAGAGAGAGAGAGAGAGTATGTATGCTGCTGCCACCAAAATCTGACCTCTAACAATGAAGTCAACACTCCAATATATAAGCGCTTGAGGGCGCACTTCCTAACTAAGCACAAGAGGGCACACATGTGGACAAAGAAGGAAAGTTATTGAGGTAGGGCACATGTGGAGAAGAACATGAGTGACTAAATGTGCATGGGGGGGGGAGATAGGGTTAAGTGCACACATGGGAGAGTTGAAGAGATGATATAAGGCATAGTAAAGGAGAGTTGCACCCTAATTTTTAGCGAGGAGGGCGCATGAGAGGAAGAGCAAGTAAAAATGGAAGCTCACGTGTGCGGGAAAGAGAGGGTAAGGATGTACATTAGTAAGCTGTGCGCTAGGAAATAAGAGAGGGGGAGTGAGAGGTATGGCACATGTGAGGAATGGTGGGTATGAGGAGGGATGCACCACACGTGTGAGGGATAAGAGGGAGTAGAGGGGCACACATGGGAAAGAAAGATAGATAATTAGGGAGGAAGGGATGCACTTGGGTTTAAAGAAGGATGCTAGCGAATGGAGGGAAGAATAATAGGAAGATTGTGCCTGAGGAAAGCTAATAATGGAGGAGGGTAATCATGCGCATGCTAATTGAGTGAATGTGCCCTATTTTATAGGGAATTAATGCACATGAGCGAGAAATAAAGGTTTTAATGCATGAAAAGTGGTATATATGACAAGTGAAGGAAAAGGCTTTAATTAGCCCAAACATGCTTTTTATCGCACAATTTGTAGTTAAGGTAAAAGAAGGATGAAAGGAAGGCAAACTGGCGTAACTGAGACTATCCCACCACTGTCACCTCAATGGGATAACTCTTTCTGTTTAGGGAGGTAAGGCCTAGGGGAGACGTCCTAGGTGACCTGGGGTTTTGAGAAGGCAAAGGCTTGAAAGGCTAAGTATAATATTCCCCCCTCACAAGTCACCACTGATCAAAAAGTCCCTGCTAATCAACCAATAAAGATAAGTAATAACCAAACAATGTACCTGCCTGAGACAAAGCAACAAAGAAACTATGCATATGCAAGATCACTTGCTTGGTTAGTACTTCATGTAATCATGGACTTTTGATAATAACAATTGATAAACAATATTAGTGAAACGATGTAAAATTAACATGTCACTTCACAATAAATGCTAATGGAAATCAATGTAACAATATCAATACTAGAAACACCGCCTTAGCCAATCATTCAATTGCTTTAAAGATAAGTCAATGCTGCAATGTATAAAGATAACTCAAGTAGATGATAGCAGCCATAGGGTTAGTGATTGTTAGTCTAAGCTAGGGTTAGAAAGATCAGTAATTGTTCAAAGTATTTGGATATGTGTATGATCAAGGTGCTCAGACAATGGAGGTCTTAGATCAGTGCTTTATTAGGGCAAATGGAGTAAAAAAGGGCTACAAATGTTGAAGGGCCGTGATGATAGTGATAGGGCTAGAGACAAGAGTGTTTGATGTTGAAGTGTTGCTAAAGCAAGGCTTCAATAAGTCAAACCCTAGGGGAGACGGCTCACTAAGGTGTAGATGACCTAGGCCTTAGTGCGTCTTCCTCCTTCTCTAGCTCAAAAGACAAATTTAAACGGCTAGCTTGAGCAAGAAATGATATGGCTGAAGACAAGAGGGTTAAATGTTGAGGTGTTGCTAAAGCAAGGCCTTTACAATGAAATCCTAGGGGAGAAAGGTTCACTAAGGTGTAGAAACCCTAGGCCTTAGTGTTTTCTCCTCCTTCTTCAACTCATTGACAAGAATAAAATGGCTAGCTTGAGTGATAGATGCTATGGCTAAGGACAACAGAGTTTGATGATGAAGTGTTGCTAAGGTAAGGCTTCATCAATCAGACCCTAGGGAAAACGACTCACTAAGGTGTAGAAACCCTAGGCCTTAGTGCGTTTTCTCCTTCCTTGGCTCAAAGACAAGATAAAAAACGGCTAGGCTAGAAGAATAGGATTAGAGTGTTGCTATGGAAAGGCTCTATCTAACTTCAGCAAAATCAAATGGCTCTTTAACTTAGTAGGGACATGAGAAAAGGACACCAACATGTGCTTGTCACCTAGGGTTTAATGCAACAAATTATAATAACAAAATGCAAGTAAACAATACCATAACCATTCAAATAAGAAGTGTTTTGAAGAAATTCACTTACATTTATCAAGAATTCGTATAGCCATACCCTAGTTGTAAACCTTCCACCAAGAAAATTGCCCAAAATCACCAAAAAGAAGCTTCCTTCAACAAGTGCGCCACAATTTCAGCCAATAACCCTAAGAGGGACGAAAATTTCAGACCTCACCAAGTGGTGAGTGAAAGATGATGATAAAAAGAGAGTTTTGCTCTCTTACTTATATAGTACAAATGACCTTAATTAAATTTTAGGTCATTAAAAGGTCGACAAGGCCAAAATACCAAAATAATACTGTTTTACATTCAAATGTCATAATAAAACCCTAATCAAGCAAATAATGAGACGTCATGCACTTCCTAGGGTGACGTTAGCCCTTTTTAGGGCAACATAGGCCTCCTGGAGCAAGACGTTAGCCCTCCTTGGGCTTCTCCAAGCTGCCACACGTGCCAAACAGGCCTCAACTGCCTCCCAAAGCTCCCACATCGCTGGATGACGTCATGGGATGTCCTGGGTGATGTCATGGTCTTCCAAGGCCAACATCCTAGTGGAAAGGGCACAACCCCCCTGGATAGGGTTCTACCAGGGTGCCTTTGTGGAACGTCCTCCGTTTCTCTGGTGCAAACCCCTCTGTCCTATCTCTGCTCCCTACTGGGGTATCAACATCCATCTGGTGGGCTCTTTAGCCCCATGGAGGTCCAAACTAATCATCTCCCCATGTGTACCTGTCCGTCGGGTATGTTCCTGCACATCAACAGATACGTCCTCCATGGGCTCATAAGTCACAGGGATCATAGCAATGTCAATCACATCCAATCATCAATTTTATTAAACATGTATCATAGCAATGTCAATCACATCCAATCATCAATTTTATTAAACATGTGCATAAAACCCTTTCTACCCAGTCAAGTGCTCAAAGACATTATACAAATCTGTAAGGCACGTTTGGAGGAAGTGACAGGGCGTCCTATTGGGCAAGTTTCCACTGGAAATGTGATGTTTCCGAAAGGGATCAAATCCAAGCCATGTTAATGGATGAGGTGGATAAGGGATGTCCTGACAATGGTTGCAGTGATAACAGGGAAATGCAAGGCTTAGCTGTGGGTGCCTTTGTAGAAGGCGAGCTGCACCTGTCCTAGATGCAAATGTTTCCAAGCCCATTTATGCCTTTTATTCTTCATTCTTTTATTGCTTTTTCTTTCAAGAATCTAATCAAGGGACACTGCCCTGGCGTGGTGACCAATGGTGGCAATGTTACCCACAAGTACTTTCATGGAAATGAGAAGGCTGGCTCGTGATGAGACCCCCTTTCTCTTGGCCATGCAACCAAGAGCCACTACCTTGGCGTGGTAACCAACTGCTAGTAGTGTCATATTGCTAGGTACCCATGGACCTAATAGGCCAGCTCGTGATGAGACCCCCTATCCTCTAACTAGGTCTTGTTTTATTATTTTTATGGGTCCCTCTTGTTTCTTGTTGAGAAGCTTTTTACTGCTTTCTCGGGGATCCCTAGGCAAAGCATCTTGAGGTTTTATTTTAGGCTTTTATCTCTTGCCATCTTGCTTTTACCTTTTGGGCCTTTAGCCCCTTCTTCCCACAAGGCAAGGTGCAACCCTTAAATAATTGGCCAACCCAATGCCCGGACCAATGAAAAGGGATGGATGAGCGGGAAGTAAGATGGAAAATAGTAAGTATGATGGGAGCGGACGATGACTTTTCAGAAATCCCCCCAGTGGCAACTCAAAACCTACGGGCACAAGCTTGCTAGGGCATCCTGTCATTCCCCCCAGACATGGTCAAGTGGATAAGTATAAGATCCGAGCAACTGTTAGAAACAAAAAGAACTAGATGCACATATTCAAAGGTTTTGAGGATCAAAATGACACATACCATGATACCCAGACTCATTACTTCATGGAGAAAGAACCATCTCTGATATAGGACCAAGCCGAGGTGATGGATGCTGCTGCTGCTGACAAAGTGGAGGCACTGAAAGGAAGAAAAGATGGGCCCTCCAGGGCCATGCTCAAGTTGATCTGGCTCTCGGTACTCCATGTCTAGGATCTGTGGGCCTCGACACATAATCTCCTTAGTTATCCCTAAAAGTAGGGTATAACAATGCCCATGAAGATGTGTCACCTCATCCATATGTCAACCTCACCTATTTATTGCTTTAATCCTTGGAAAGTGCACCCCTTCATTAATTAAACCACCCAGCTGCCACATGTCTGCATCACTGCCAAATGCTGGAGTCTGACCTTCCCACTTGTCACCTTTAGAGGCAACCACCCTTGCTATAAATAGAAACTGCTCAAAATAGGGGTCTGGCCCTAAAAAATAGAAACTGCCAAATATGTCCAGGATGACTAGGAGACCACCACCATGTGTCAAATGTCTAAACATAGACACTGCTAAAAATAGAATATCACCACATGTCAATGATATCATACTCATCGGATTCGATTTTCTGTGAGGATTCCAAATATGCAATCAGAATTGACATGCGAGCCCCAGAGCTCAACTTGCTAGAAATAGAAAGTACTTGCATATCCTCGAAAAAAGTGTCATCGGGCTTAGAATCATCCAAGGACCAATACTGTATGCTGAAAACTGTGATATAAGTCTCCGATCACCGTCTCCTATAAAGTAGGGCACCTACTAAAAATAACAATATTTCTCAAATCCATGTGAAATTGTGCTAGCTCTATCTCTGAAGCAAAGACAACCACAAACTGGTCCTGTACTTGTCTTCGATGGAAACCAACCTTTGGCTGACAGAAGTGCTCAACTTGAGTAAATCTTTGAATGCTAGACAAAATGGACTATGCTGGCTCTTAACCCTCAGGATTTTCAAGGGTGAAAAATCCAGGGGTTAATATGACCTTGGGTGTTAGGACTGCCTCTATTTCTTTAGTCTCTACCTCAACAATTGACAAGAGCATTTTGATACCACCTAGGATTTCTCCCCGAGGCCCTATCAGCCAAGGCCACTTATTAGAGAAATCCCCTATATAATATCTCACCTCTATCAGCTGGCCATAATCCTCTTTCTTTGAAGGTAGAGTTAGGTTGGGCTCACCTTGACTATCTATTAAAGTGATCATACCAACCTCTGTATCCTTTGCTGAAAGTCTTTTAGAGATAATAATAAACAACTAGCTTTTATCAATTCTTTGTTTAACAAACTACGGGGGAAGCCTCCAATATAAAACATAGTTTTTTAGAATTAAATCTTCAAGCAGTTTTCCGTTAGATGATGGGCATCTATTCTGTGATCGGCAAACATGTCTTTCGGAACAGATCTTGGGAAAGTATCATTGTTTTGTGCTAGGTATAGAAATTTTCTGTTCAATAGTTTCAACATTTTTAAAACTTTTCTTCTTGCTTCGATTGGAGGTTTATGTTCATTTGCCAAAAAAATTTTCTTTTAATTTTTAAAGTCCGTATTTCATGACAAAAAAATACATTGAGAAATAAATATTAAAAACATCTGAAATCTAGGTGTACAAAATATGTCTACAAAATCTATCTTCTGACTAGACTCTTCAAATCACAGTCTCGTACTTCAACTACAAATGGACGTTTATCTGCCAATACTGTGCCAATATCAATGTTATTAGAACCAAATCGTTCACTCAATTGATGGACCTCAAGAGCTGTAAACCAGTCAACACTGTCAAAAACTGGATGACCAACAAATACATAAAATGTTCAAATTTTGATTTAAAAAAAATTCATGTACATCCGTGTGAATCCCAACCATTAGACAAAAATATGCAAAGTTTACTCATGTATATTGCAACTTGCAGGTAAGGGTGCATCTAACCAAAATAATACCAAGTGCAATCCATATCTGTAATTAAAATACATAAACAAAGAGAGGCTCTAAATGGCCTCCAGAGTCCTAAAAACATCATGCTATAACAAATAACTACATATCATCAAATTCATTGCCTATAATGGTATCCTCATCATCAATAGCCACTTCTCTAGGCTCTAGCCTTTGCCTCTACCTCGATCCTCTAGGGATGTCAGTGAACACTCTCCAATATTGATGAAACTCCATAATCCAAGCTTTAAAATAATGTATAAAGAGCTTAACTTGCCTAATCAATGAATTTTGTCGAGTGAAGTGTACATTTTTAATAAGGTCATGACTCATGATAAAGGAGTTCAACAGTTAGAGCCACCAACATTGAGGTACATTGATGTCTTGGTGCTCTTGATTAAATGCCAATCCTCTATGCTCATACATGATAGAATTGACTGGAAACACTGTAATCTTTCCAATCCTGAAATTCTGAAAACTGTTAAAACTCAAGTCTGCTGAATTTTGAATGGGAAATTAAATTCGAATTTCTTCATATGAAGTCTGATGAGGTTGGAACCACTTTTAAACATCCTGGAATAATTAATGGCAATGCTAAAAATTAAAGTAAAGGATAGAAAGGAAAGAAAAGGAGAATGCCAACTTTTACAGTAAGGACCAGTGGACCCTAGGAACTGGTTGACCGGTTTGACAAAATTCGTTTGGTTCCAGTAACATTGGCCAATATACTTTGGTAGGGCTTTTTCACTTACAAGATGCTTACAAGGCCTCACATGCTTTGTGAAAAATCCATGTCATTTGGACCACGACTACCGCTATGGTTCTAAACAAAATCATTTGTTTGGCATCATGTAGTTAGGGTGTCCGCGATAAACGCCTGAATCTGCTAGAATTTGCATAAGAAGTCGTGTGTGCTGCTTTGTGAGGGTCATGTTGTTTTCGTAGTTTCTATTAGTTCGTTATCAAATGGATAAATACATTAAATGAGTAGGTATGGTAATCGCTCATCTAGAAATTAGGTTGTATTTCCTCTGCACCTATCCATTGCCATTGCCACTACCAGAGCGAGAATGTTTGTCATCATTGAATAGTTATGTTGTTGCTTGCATGGGAAACACGATATTTATGAAGTTGCGTTGTCAATATTTTTTCTACCAGTCAAATCTCATTCTTGCCATCGAATATTGAATGATTATGCTCCTATTGGAAAATACTATTGTTGTTGATAATAATGATATTTCTTAGCCCGAGTTTTATGTAGATGCAACCATCTTCAGATAGAAATAAATATTATAAAAATAAATTTCTACTACTAGTATGTTGAATCTCTTCGGCTATTATCACTGTCAAATTTCTTTGCCCATCGAATATATTACACATTGGCCATCATTCTGAATGCTCTAGCTTTATCCATAATTATCAGAATTGATCTATTTAGATTGGAACTGGCCAGTGCAGACCCTTCAACACCTGAATCAGTTGCTGAACTGGATTTCGCTGGTATGGATCAGTTCAGACCATTTAACACCTGAATCAGTTGCTGAATTAGACCAGAGCATTGAACTGACTGGTTTAGACCAGTTTGACCTATTCACAACTTGTTCAGACTGGCAAGATCATCCATGTTTCAGGGGGTGGGAAAAACTAAAAATAAGGGAAAAAACAAAAGAGAAACCCCATTCCCCCTCCTTCCTGTTACCCCTCTTATTGTATGAGGCCTTATATCATGTTTGAAGAACCCCCCTGGGCAGGCTGCATTGGAGTATGGTTGATTTCAGACTACATTAGAGTATGATTGACTTCAGAGGCATTTTGTTCCTAATCGGTGACGATCATTTACTTGTGATTTTCATCAAATTTTTCAGTCTTACAGTATGTTTTGGTTGAGTGTCTTGGGTGGAGGAGGGTTCTTGGATAATGTTATGGATCCTTCATCATATTTTCATGCATGATTATTGGAGTGTGCCTCAAATACACATTTTCCTAGGTTGGCATAGCCCTCTTAACGACTATATGTGGATGACATGTCATGATTTGCGCCTAGTTTTGATGGAGCACCCCCTTGTTTATCATTTTGACATATATTTGGAGGTGTGAAGATCTTATATGGACAATTTTCTACGCCACTCCACATTGGTTCCCATGGTTTTGGAGAGTTATTGATGGTATTTACAGTTTCATTCACATGGTAGCATATGGTATATGAAGGTGTTATGCTTATTTTTGGGAGGTCGTCCCTTCATTCATGCACTCATTACTACATCTTACCTTCCATTGAGCATTTGATTTAAGGCATGACACTCATTCCTAGACCACCCACCTTATTGTTTGGGGTTAGTTGATGAGTTTGAGTTCCATGCACATGGATCCATGTTCTTGGCACATTTCATGACGAGTTGGATTTGGTCATTGAGGTTTCATGCACATTCTTTGAGGGCATCCTTGTTTTAAAGGGTTGTTTTAACAACCATCGCATAATTTGCACATATATCTATGTAGATCCACTTTATATGGGATTGGTTAGCATGATTTGAGGAGTGTCCCACAACTTTTTGGCACACATGTTGAGGTTTCCCTATGTTTGAGGAGTTGTGATAACAACTAAAGGACCGTTGGTTTCACACTTATCCATGAGATCCATTTTTGGAGGAGTTTTGGAGGGGTGTCCTAGCTCATGAGCTGATATATTTTAATAGAGTTTCTAGATGTTTGCTAGATTAGTACTACTAGATGCAGAATGGCTGCGGGGTTTCAAAAATGGCATCGTAATAGAAATTCCAAGGAATATTGAGGGAGTTATGGTGGTTGCAAATCTGCCGTTTTAAAAACCTTACCATATTTTTACCAACTTTTTGAGGAACACCCCACCTTTGTTGCTTGAACGTTTTGGCTATTTGGAAAGAGTAAAATTAATGAATGCATATGGTGGTGAATACCTTGCAAAAAAGGCTAAGCTTTCCGTGTCTTAATGTTATCTTTTGAAGGGCATGCCAAAGGAGAAAGTGGATCTAAATACACTAATTATTATTTTAGTGGAAAGTTGTTGAGGTGGTTAAGGAATATAGTATTTTTATCATTATTCCTTGGAGAGAAGCATGGATCTAGAAAGTGTTTGCATATTTAATATTTCTTGTTGGAGAGAAAAGAGGATCTAGAATACACTAACATTATTTTAATGTAAGATGTTGAGCTAGAGACTCTATTTAAAGAGTAGATCCCTACTTGTTTCTCATGGTTGGATTGATGGGGCAAAACCCTCTAAGCTTGTTGAAAATCATGTAGGAGGAGGAAGCAAGGCTACAAGCAAGTATATGTGAGGGTCTCTTTTCATATCTCTCTTTTCTTTTGGATGATCATGGTATTATGTTTGGGTGGCTAGTTTTGTTATTGCTGGAAATGATCTCTTTGAAGGAAAATCTTTGCACATGAGAAGGGACTAAGTGTGAGTATTTCATCCCTTCTTAGCCCTTGATGTAATCTTGATATTGAGGAAGATTTCTGCTGTAATAAAAGATTGGATGTGGCACATGTTAATGACTCTTTTAATTCTATGAGATTGTTATTGAAGATTTGACTTGTTGCTTGTGCTGTTCATTCATTTGAAGGTTGTCTTTCTTGCTCCTTTTCCTTGTCCTCTCATGTTATGGTTCTTTCGTTACTATTTAGGTTGTCCGCTATTTTAGCTTTAACACATTGGTTGTGATGGTGCATCTATTGCTAGGGCTCTCACTCACTCTCATATAGTATAAAATCCATTTTGACTTGCCATTGGCACATCATTCTACGGCTCGACTACATATTCTTCACATATATTCAAGCCCTCTTTGTTTGTATTCTTTGACTCTATAACCCTTGAATTGGTACTGGTCTTAGCAACCCACAATCCACTTAAATCTGAAGTATATCCTACATCTTTGTTTTGCTAAGTGTAATTCTCCCTATACACTTGAGCTTTCATTGCATATACTTGGTAATCCTATCTTAGTGAAGCCCCCTTTATGTGAGAGGGAGGTACTGTGGGGATAGTGGGTAGCCCCTTTGAGTTACCCCGACGTTGCATTTGTGTTTTAGGGATTTACTATTTGAAGCGTAGATTTGGGTGGGACATTTTGGCATCATTGTTGGGAATAAAGTCAGTTTCTCGTGATTTAGTAGATTTGCTACATTGATCAATGATGGTTTGTATTTGAAGATCATATTCTCATTTCACGACTCCATTAATGAAGATTTCACTATTTGTAAAGGTGAGACCATCCAACATGAGTTGAAGGTATTTGAAGACTCGGCGTGGCGACTCTATAGTTTTCGTATCGGTATGAGGTATGATGATTATGCATTTTTCTTTTGATGTATTTAATATCGGACTAGTACTTCCACATAGGCTTGGTGTCTAGCATGTGGAATTCATCCTAATACCTCTCAAAACCTTAGGAAATTCACTTTATGCGCAATTATTAAAGTGAATGACCTTTTAGAATTAATGTGAGATTAATTAAGTTAAATGCGTAAGTTTTGACATTAGTAACTTAAGTGAGTTGATCCTAGCCATTAGATCTAAAGTGAGGGTGAGATTTAATCTCAACCCTTGATCACTTTAGGAGATCTAGGGTTTTGGATTTAGGGATTAACTCAACATTATAAAAGGTAGCCTAGGTGAGAGGATGAAACACACAGAGAGTACATAGGAGCAAAGAGGGATTCTTCGCTCATGTACTCGTGTCACACACAGAATGAGGAGAACTCATTGTTTGGGTGAAGAGCATTTCATCCAAGTGTGAGTGGGCATGGCTGAGGAAAGTGTCGAAGTTTGGGCAACTGCGGAGGATATTCTCATTATGTTTGATTATGTGCAAACCCTAAAAGAATAATGCAAGAACCTAATTGTAAAGTCATCTCCATTAGAAAGTGGTAAAAAGAATAATATGAAAGAATATTGGTAAAGTCAGCTCCATTGGGTTATTATAAAAAAAGGGGGAAAATTATAAATAAATAAGAAATTGACAAGTGTGAGGTCGGCCCTAACCTAGGGTGACCTAACCTATATAAGTAAGAGGGAGGCACGCCCCACAAAACACACAACAAGCAACACATCTGAGGCAATAAATTTCGGGTCTGAGGCAGCATGTATGGTGCAGATTCGAACTGTTCTGAGGCAACATCTAGAGTGCAGATTCGAACCTTTATCTGGAGCAGGTCCGAGGCACTTTGATTTCAGATTCGAGGTTGGTTTCTGGGGGCATGTCTGAGGATATTTCTGGAGCAGAACCATGACAGTCTTGGCAGCAGACCCGTTCCCTTTGTGTACAGTCCTGACAGCAGATCTGAAGTCTTTTCTGATGGAAGCTTGAGTGCAGATCCTAGCCATCTCTAAGGGCAGATCCAAAACAGAGAAAAGTACAGTCTGAGGGTACAGATCTGAGGGAGAAGTTAGAGTACATACCAGAATTCTCTTATGGAGGTCGGGTTCGAGCTCAGGACAGTAATAAGTGTTTAGTCCTGTAGTTTATCTCTCTCAAAGGGAACACTGTATTGACATTGTACTTGTTGATGATTTTATATTGACGAAGTTTTGCTGGGTTTTGTTCCCCAAGAGGGTTTGCCAGGATAAATTTTGTGTACACTGTGAATGGTTTTAGTAATTCGTATGCTACAGTTATTGTTATATAACCAAAGATTAAAGATATTAAGTACTCTCATTTGCTTAAGCAAATATCAACAGAAAGGAGCACAGGGGCAGCAAGGTAGATAACAACCAGGTAGGCTAGGCTATTTGCTTCATTGTATTCCTGTGATGGGCCATTATCCCAAGACAGGAGCCCATGATTTTTATGAATAAAATCAACTCAGATCTGGTTTTCCCTTCGGGGTTTTTCCAGGGTTGTTTACCTAGATATCTTGTGTCTATCCCACTTTCTTTAGCCCCAGGTAATTGGACATTATTTATTGTAGGTGAATACTTCGTGTAAGGCGGAGGAATTTGGGGGCATTGTAAGCACTTTTTGAGTTGATCTCACCTTCCTTTCTTTACAGGTCAGGGCAAGAGAAATAACGTAATAAATAGAAGGAGGAAGGAAAGTATAAAGAAGGTTCCTCTTGGTTTCCTCATGGCTCCTGTTGCTGGCTGGCTGTAGGTGTGCCTCCATCCAGATAGATGTAAAGAGAGTGATTTCACGGCGGGTGGGAATAGTAGTAGGAGAATAAAAACCACCAACGGGATGATTTTATTTACGTAATGATTCCTGCTTGCCCGAGATAGAACTACTATATTTCCGGATCTTTCATCCCTACCGATCTCTCTCCTAATGAGCTCAGCCTCCGTCCCCGAACATCTGCTTGTTGAACTAGTTGCCGAGAACTGTTCTCTTTCAACGAGCCATACCTCCTGACTCCGATCTCAAAGGATGCAAGTCGAAGGAACTCCAACTGGTCCTACCCATCTGAGTGCAATGTGTATGGTTTCAGTTCTATGTTTTCTCTAATGTTTGGTGAATAACCTAGCTGTGCATTTAGTTAATGAAGTGATTTTATTTGATCCAAGTGCCAGGTGCTAGGTTAATATAAATTAACATTTTCAGCATCTTATATTGAAGATTTGAAGTAAAGAAGTATGGTACCATCCTAAGGAAATTTTTGGGACAAATTGTTTATCCCTTTGGATTTTTCATGCATTCTTGGATATCCACCTAAGCTTTATTACGAAATTTGGGAGAATCATGTCCCAAGGTTTTGGGGATGTCCTTATTTAGCTCCACAACATCTTTCATCCTTCATAGAATTTATTGTGTATTTCAACATTGTCGATTAAGATGTTATGCTGAAAATATTTGCATATTCATTGAATGCAAAAAATGGATGGGAATGTTATTGTAATTTCAGGCCAAAGGAGATAATGCCATTTCCATCTTTTATCAAAGAATTTCAAAATTTTTGGATTTATGGTTATGATGAAGATGAGCAAGTTGCAGAAGATATTTTTGTTGAGATGTGCACTAAATGGAAGAAAAGATTGCTGACTTGTAGGGCTGGAAATTGTATGGGACAAGAAGTTTTTCAGTTTGAGCTTCATTGCAGAAATTTCCAGTCATTAAAAAAAAGGGTAGCAAACCCTGAATTGTGGGCTGAATTTTTTTCTAAATCTGAATTCTTGTTTCATATTTCATCGACATGTTTGTTAAAAGGAAGAAGAGAAGGTTGTTGTAGATTTTTATTGGAGCCACCTAAACTCTTAGTTTTTGGGGGTAATAAAGTTGTTGTTTCATGTTTTGATGGGCTGTCCTATGTTTGTGAAACAACAACATTATCCAACAATTGACAGGGCAACCTTGTAGTAGTGCATGCCATCCTTGACATGATGTTCATGTTCTTTGCCACCGTCATTGATGTACTTGAGATTTCAGTCTTCTCATCGTGGAGATTCCAGCATTTGCTCACTGTGTTTTGATATTTCTTTGTTTTGGTTCATAACTAAACACAAGGGAAAGTCTCGTGGTATGGATCGATGTTTTTGTTAGTTTTTTAGCTTGGGAGGTACTACGCATGTTTTGTCTTGAATGCGGATGTCACCTTAATATTTACACTACTAGTCACTTAACTTTGTAATGAGTTTTTATAAAGTTGTTTTAAGTGGTTCTTTTATTAAAGTGTACCTTGTAATTTTAAAGTGACTTTATTTTCATAAAGCACTTATGTAATAAAGTGAAATCAATTTAATATTTCAAGTGATTCATTTTGGAGGGAATGGATCATGACCCTTGATCTTGAAAAATGCAAGATCTAATCATGGTCTTTGGATTTAGGGTTGGGGAAGGTGAAAAGACACTTTGGAGGGAAAATGTCATTTTCAAATTTATAAAAGAATGCATTGGGTAGTGTGCAAGACACATTGAGAGGAGTAGCAAGAGAGATTTTCTGAGTAAGCTTGAGAGAGGAAAGTGAGCAGCAAAGAGGGCATGTTTTCCAAGGGAGATAGGGCACAAATCTCAAGGAAAGAATTTTTGTTTCGTGGCTTTGTTATTTTTTTGCTGTGAGAGGCCATATTGTACGGATCCGTACAGTCCGTATGGATTTGGCATGAAAATCAAGGCAGTTTTGGGCACGTTTTTCGAGGTGGTTTGTTTTTTGTTTCCGGGTTGTATGGAACAGTCCGTACAACAAACTGTTGGCATTGTTTTCGAGGAGCTGACATTTTTGGGAAATCGAGGCAGAATTTAGTGGGACTGTTTTGGTGCTGTGAGGTATTTTCCTTGGCTGGAAATGTGTATTTGTTGTTGTTCTGTACTTTCCTGAAGCTGAATAATAATATTTCTCTCTCTCTTGTTGGGTTTCCCCACATTGGGGTTTTCCCTAGCTTTTGCCTAAATCTCTGAGTTTTATGGGTTGCTGTCCACTGTGTTTATTTCCGTTGCTATTTTGCTTAGCAATGTGTATATCTGCTTATGGTAATTTCTGAATGTGGGTTTAAGGCATTTATGAAGTTCATGCAAGAGAGTTATCTCTAGGTTGCTAAGTGTTTGGCAGAAATTCCATTTGTTGATTTTTGTCATTAAAAATCTACAGTTTTTAGAATCGGTCTGAGTTAAATCAACTCGACCAAGTTGATTGGTGATTGTTTTGACTCTACTTTTTACTCTATTCGATGGCCAATTTTGGTACTGAAATGGTCCAGTCAAAGCATGACTCGACCGGTTCGGTACCAAACTGGCCGTACTTGGTCGAGTCTATACCTACTCGGTCCAATAGGTACCTGACCCCACCAACAGGCAAAATTCATTTTTTCTTGAAAAGGGTTTGACCAAAAACACTGGCAATTAATGGTAAAGGAAATGTCAACTTTTGCTTAAAAGAAAGTTAAAGGAAATGTCAACTTTTAGAATCGATTTTCTGCAAGGAACCCATATATGTGGTCAGAATCATTATCTGAACCCTAGAACTCCAACTACCAAAAATGTGAAGTGCTTGCATGTCCTCTGAAAAAGGCTCATTGAATTGTGAGCTTGCAAGGACTATGAATACACAATCAAAATTGGCATGTAGACCTCTTAACACTATCTCCTTAAAAGCAAGAAATCTACCAAAAACAACCATCTCTGTCTCTAATCCATGAGAACTTGTCCTAACTCTATCTCTGAAGTAAGAAACACCAGTAAACCAATCCTATAATTGAACTCATAAGGGAACCAACCCTGACTCATGCAAAGGTATCTCTGGGAAAATTGTCTGAATGCCAGCCAAATAAGACATGCTGGCTCTAAACCCTTACGATTTGCAAGTGATAAAATCTACGGGTTAGCATTATGTTGGATATTTTCTTGTATATGAACTATTGTTCATTACAATAACATTAGTCTCTTTAAGGTTTGGCACAATCTATTTATGGTCCTGAAAACTAGCAAGAGCATCCATCTTGTTTTCTCTAGGGGAGGAGACTAATAGGATCAGATTATTTGCAAACAAAAGTAGTGCAATCAAGACATGGTGTGGAATGCAACCATCCTCAACCTGGTTGTTCTTTGTGAGTTCTGCTTAAGCTCATCAATGTACATCCCAAATAATGCTAGTGATAAGGGGGAACCCTACTTGACCTGAATGGATCTCTTATTGAAGTCAGAGACTTCTTGATACGTGTGAAGTTGTCTAATAGCTGTGTCATGAAGCGTCATGATAGACTCAAAGATCATAATGTCCCACAATCTTTCGAACAAGGATTCTCTTGGGACTAAATCAAAAGAATCAAAAGCCTTCAAAAAGACCACAAAAGAACATAAGGCTTTTGATCTATGTCACATGGTTTGGGTTCAAATTCTTGTTCAACAACTATTAGGTTCGATTCAAATTCGAATTTTCTGATAAGGTTCGAATGAGGTTTGCCATTAAGTTCGACAATATACATTTTCAATATATATATATATATATATATAATCTTTAAAATACAATTTAAATTAACATCTTTTATAACGAAAATCATATATAATACTCATTATATATACATATATGGTAATAAGTTTATATTAATATAAAAAACTTATACAATCAATTATTATATTATATGAAGTAATATATAAATTTATTTTCATATAGAGAATTAAAGTCATAAATTTTATTTTATAAAATATAATATGGATGTAATTATAATTTATTACCTTAGCAGACAACTTATTTAAGTATTTCTTACTATTAAAATAGAAGGTGATTTAAGGATGTAAATTTTCAGACCCCAACCTAGTTTCAGTCTCACTGATTTTTCAGCCAATGTTTAATGCCCAAACCCAGTTTTATAACAGCAAATAAAACACAACAGAAAATTAATTTCAGAACTGAAACATGAGGATTATGAACATCGTTTATAACGCATAAATAAAATATCAGCAGCACATAAAACTCAGAAAATATTGACACAGATATTTTCGATCTAACTTTGACCCTGGAAATGCAGCCAAGTGTACTTGCAAACCTTTAATCAAACCATGCACCTTGATTGTCCTGCTACCCATAGCACAAATGTTATGATAAGGTCTAGATATTCTCAAGTTCAATTGTTCCATTACTTTCTTAGTCATAACATTTGAGGTAGCTCCTGAATCTAGCATACAATTATGAAGGATAAAATCATTCACGAGCAAGGATAGGAAGAAGGGTCTATTCTTTTTGTTTTTCCTATCCATATTTTGCAGAATAACCGATGCATCCTAATAAGTTCTTGTTGGTGGAATGTCAACACTCTTCTGAGAAGGACAATCTATGGCCTTGAGCAACTTCTCCCTCTGAGAAGGAATCTTCATTATTTCTGACACTGGCACCAACATCTTTGCATTACTTAACCATCCTCCTAAGTCAATGTTTAATTCTGAACTTGCATACATGTTTGACTTGGGGGGGTTGGATCTACCTTGGGAATGTTTGCTTGGTTTTTCTCTTGACCTTTGTTCCCATTCCTTTCATAGGTAATGCCTTTAAATTTAGCCATTTCAGCTATTTGTTGTGGAGTAGGCTTAGTACCAAACATTTCTGTTACTTTATCCACCACAACATCACCCATGCAATTCATGTCATCTACCCCCCGATTTAGTTCATCAGAATCCATCCAATCATACATGCCAACACTAAGCTCATGACCAAACATATTAACTTGTTCATTCGAAGATCCATAAGGTCCCGTCTCATCATAAAGGTGAAGGAAAACTTGGCAAGTCGATTCATCATGAAATTGCTCACAAGGTCTACAATAATGAATAGCCTGGTGGTCAACCCAATTAGTGGATTCAAATGGATTTGGTGGTCTTTGATCTTGGGGAGGGGGCTTCTTAGGCCACTTGTCATTTGGCTTATGTTGGGGCCTACTAGCTTGGCCCCTTTCCATGGTTATCAACCGATTCTGCATGGCATTCATCTGACTAACATGTTCCTTTGATTGATTAGCATGATTAATTTCCATTTGTTTAATCAATTGAGTGAGCTCCTTAATGCCATCATTAGAGGGTTTCTGAGTTTCAACACTTTTCTTCTTCTCATCATAAAGTTGGGAAGAAGGCCCTCTAGTAAAACCAGGAATGTTAGACTTCCTAGCCTCAAGCATATTCTGTTCAATTCTTATAGTTGTAGTTTTTGCTTCTTCTAAAGTCTGAGAATCCTTATCCCTTAAGGCATACCTCATTTCTCCTTCAAATGCCTCGATATAATAAATCAAAATTGCAGTATCTGAGGGCTTAATGTCCCTATGAAGGCCTTTCACCAAGCTATTAAACTTAGTGTTAAATTCTACCACCGTTTCATTTTCTTTCTTTTGACTAGTGGTAAGTGCAGCAAGCTGAAATCTATGTTCCTTTTGATCACCCCATCTTTTCCTAAACTCATTCAGTATTTCCTCAAGGGTGCTAAACTTAGCTGCGGCAAAATCAGTAAACCATTCAGCAACATCTCCTTCAAGAGAATATACAAACAAAGTCATCTTTACGTCTTCTTCATCATGAGCCCTACAATATCTTTCCACACACATCTGAAAGTTGAGGATGTGGGACTTGGCACTTATAGCATTGTTTCCCTGAAAAGTAGGCAACTTGTCAATGGCCTTTTCAGGAACTACATGAGGGGAACCTTGGATTGCTGCAAAGTTCAAACGTCTCAAAAAGATACTCATGGTTAAGTTAGGATTATTAGTGGGATTATTAACAATTTGTTGATTATTGTTTTGGAACAAGTATTGGATATCAATGAGTGCTTCTTCCCCAAGACTTTCAAGTAGCCTTCTAGGAGCAAGGTGATTTAGCTGCCTCCTATAAACCTTTTCAGGCTCAGGAAAAGAATAAATCACTCCTTATGAAGTGCTCCTAGTAGTATACTTGACAGATTTTTTCAATGAAGTCGCCACTTGGAAAGGAAACACACAAAATCAACGAATAAAAGTTCAATGAATTTTAGGGACTAAAGTTTTTATTGTTTAGTTTTTAAAAATTAAGTTAAGTCGTTTTGACCAAGGATAAATGATTTATCCCCGGCAACGGCGCCAAAGATGTTGCCGTTCTAATACACACTTGCAAACGTGAGCAAAGTCCAACTCACTTAGTGTGTCCTTGGAGGCACAATGCCTAGGTTCATAGTCCACACTGTCACCTTGACTGGAACCTCTTCCTTCTAGGTTTACTCCTAGCGAAGCCAAGGGGGGTAGACCCTAGTTACTAGATGTGATTTAGCGTTTATGTTCTAGGAGTTGGTTTTAATTTGTTAAAGGTTTAGGGGAAAACTAACCTATGATGCTAAGGTAGCAAATGCAAAGTGCAAGATTAATAAAATGTCAAGCAAACCCTTCCCTAAGTCAACTAAGACCAGTGCCTGAGATTGGGCAAGGGGGTCAACTATGTTCAAGGGGGTTGAATTACAAAGGATTACAAGTATTACAAAAGTTACAATTAATCCACAACAAAGATATATAATTACTTACAACAATGAATAAGAGATGTTGCAACAAGATACAAATATACCAGATTAACCAAATGCTTGAAATGTGGGGAAAAATATTCAAAGTATTGAGATCACTCACATAAAGCCAAGCATGCCCCAATAAGAATTGGACTGCTTTTCAATGGCAACCATAAACAACTTTCAAGACTCAAAAAGATGATGCCTCCAAATAGGATGCACAACTTCTTCTTGAATCACACCACAAAGAGCATAAATTTGAAAGATATAAAGTACTTGAAAGATAAATGCTCAACTCACATAAGAGATTTAACACTTAGAAAATTAAACCATAGACTTGCATGAAAAATAAAAGATGTATGTGTGCTTGCAAAATAGATTTCTAAACATCCATAAGAAATGTCCCGAAAGAAAGTTGCCTAGGAAACTAAGTGGTTAAGAGCTGCTTAAAGATTTTATAAATTTTATTTACCCTCCTAACTAAGTGTTAAACCTTACTCCTACTCCTCCTATTGCCAAGCAACTGTCGGATGCTCAAGATAGTATTAATGTTTAAGCCATTATTATAGATGTTTGCATTTCATTAGATAACAAT
>CBVK0101998380.1:0-10657 GCA_900067695.1 Picea abies | reverse complement strand
ATAATATCATCTACATAAACTAGAACAACTAGTAAATTATCACCTCCAAACTTAATGTAGAGATTGTGATCAACAATACCTTTCTTGAACCCTTTGCCTTGTAGAAATTTGTCCATTCTATAATACCAAGCTCGTGGTGCTTGTTTCAATCCATATAAGGCCTTCTTCAGCTTGCAAACATGATTAGGATTATCTATCAATGATAATCCTTCAGGTTTCTCCATATATACTTCTTCTTCTTGATCTCCATTTAGAAATGCTGACTTAACATCCATCTGATAAACTTTAAAATTCTTATGACATGAATAAGCAAGAAACATTCTGATGGCTTCCAATCTTCTTATGACATGAATAAGCAAGAAACATTCTGATGGCTTCCAATCTTGCCACTGGTGTAAAAGTTTCATCAAAGTCCTAACCTTCAACTTGTGCATATCCTTTACAGACCAATCTGGATTTATTTCTAACAACTTGCCCCTTTTCATTCATTTTTTTCTTGAACACCCATTTGGAGCCTATTACATTCTTATCTTCGGGTCTAGGGACAAGCTCCCATGTATTGTTCTTTTCAATTTGATCAAGCTCTTCAATCATTTCTCTAATCCAATCATCATCCTGGCTAGCTTCCTCAAAAATTTTAGGTTTAGTCACAGATAAAAAGGCAACATGAGATTGTTTTGAGTCTTTAGTTAATTTCCTTCTTGTCTGAACTCCTTTATTTATATCCCCAATTATTTGATTTTCAGGATGATTCTTTCTAATAATTTTGAGAGGTGATTTTTCTTCTTTCTGCTGATTTGTGTCAGTCTGAGTATTCATATATTCATTTGATTCATATTCTTCCTTTTCTGACCCTTGGACCTGTTCATCTTCATCTTCAACTATATCTTTTGTTCTTGGTTCAGCACTGCCTACATTCTTGACCAGGATTTCTTCATCAACTTTTATGTCTATACAATCAACTAGTTTATGCAGTCTCTTATTGTAGCATATGTACCTTTTACTATTTGTAGAATAACCCAAGAAGATACCTTCATCAGCCCTGTCATCATATTTGCCAATATTTCCATCATTGTTCTTGATATAACATTTACTCCCGAAGACTTTAAAATTCTTGATTGAAGCAGGTCTTCCAAACCATAGTTCATAAGGAGTCTTATCACTATGTGGCCTAAGATGAGATTTGTTAAGGATATGAAAAGCTCTATGAATTGCTTCCACCCAATATGTTCCTTTCATTCATCATTGATCTTGCCATTTGTTGTACTGACCTATTCTGCCTCTCAACAACTCCATTTTGTTGTGGAGTCCTTGGAATTGTGTACTCTCTTTTGATCCCATGTTTATCACATAACTCTTTGAAGTTCCCTAAACTAAACTCTCCTCCTCTATCAGACCTTACTGCCTTTAATATTTTTCCTATTTGATTCTCAGTCAGAGCCTTAAACACTTTGAATTTTTCAAATGCTTCAGATTTTTCTTTCAAAAAGGCAACCCAAGTTAGTCTAGAATAGTCATCAATAATTAACATTAAGTAATTTTCTTTTCCTGTACCTTCTTTCCTTGATGGTCCACATAGATCCATGTGTACTAACTAGAGAGGTTTTTCTGTTGAAGGAAAGTTTTTAGATTTGAACTGAGTGCGAGTAAGTTTTCCTATCTGACAGGGTTTACAAAGAGAGTCATATGGCTTTGATATTTTTGGAAGATATTTTACTACCCCATTGTTTCTGAGTTTGATTATGTGATCAAAATTTAGGTGACCAAGTCTCCTATGCCACAACCAACTTTCATCATATCTGCTTAAGTGGCATTCTTCTTCTTCTTCTTTTAATACATAGACATTGTTTTTTGTTCTTATACCTTTTGCAACTAGCTGTCCTAAATCCACAAATTTTATTCTACAGTCTTTAGAGGTAAAAACAACTTCACACCCTCGGTCACTAAGTATGCTTTCATTCTAATCTTCCAGAAGGCAAAATTTGTTCCATCAAATAGAGGGGGCTTAGAGTCTGAAGTCCCTTCATGACTTGTCATGTTTAAGCTTACAGATCTACCTATGAATAAAAGGAACCCGCTCTGATACCAATTGTTGAAACTACTAATACAACTGAGAGGGGGGGTGGTGAATTAGTTGTTACTGTGATTAAACAATAATAAATCTATTAAACCATTCTTAAATTTTCTTCAAGTGACCATCAATATTATACAGCATATGGACAATAAAATTAATAGGCATCACTCACACATAAGGTATACACAGAGATAGATTTTCACGAGGAAACCCATAAAGGGACAAAACCTCTTCTTCTTCGAAATGATAGGCAATCTTTTAAGTTTTGTACATCATCTATAATTGAGCACCAACTCAATGTGAGGCTGCTACCTCTGTTTTACAAGATGCAAATTGTTTGAGAGCATCGACTCTCTTGTTTCTCTAGCACCCACTAGAAGGAAGCACCAACTCCCCTAATGTTCCAACACCAACAAGATTGAAGCACCAACTTCCAGTTACACAGGCTCCAACCTGTATAACAAAGAACACTTGTTCTCCCTTGCACCACCCTGCCACCCTGGTTTCTCTGGATGCAACCAGATGGAAGCTACAACTCCCTATGTTCAAGCTCCCACTTGAACCTCTGAGGACAATAGTCCTCCCTAGCACCTCCCAACCACCCTAGAATATTAAATGAATAATTAAACAACCAACTACATAGATAAATCGATTCTTACCACTTCTTCTATGTTATATAAATCTAGTCTTTTTCTAACTGTTCTACAATTCTTCTCTTCCTTTGTCTGTTCTACAATTCTTCTCTACTTCAACTTGTTCTGTCATTCTTCTCTACTTCAAATCTATTCCTCATCTGTTACTCTTCTCTGAGTTTTATCTCACAATGTGCACATTTTTAGTCTCACACTGTGCATCATGTGATTTTCCCTTTCTTACAGTTTAATTCATTTTTCATCCAGAATGACCAACCATGCATAGTCTGTATCTTCTTCTTTTATGCACCACGCCCATAGCAGTTACACTTCGAATCTTCAGAGGCAAAAGAAAAACCATCTTAGCAACTGAAACACCAACCGATCAGGAATTATGAATCAATTTTGCTAACTTATTCGTAACTGATGAATTAATTGTGAGAGAGAATAGTAGCCCTCCGATCATATTCAAATTTAGTTGTACCATTGGATGAAATTTATTTATATTGCCTTTAAATCTGGTTTTGACATTTCGTCATTCCTGTGGCCAAGTATCTCGAAACTTCATGTCGCGATCTCCGAAACTTTGATATAGATCTTTTCTGCACTATCTCCTTCCACTATATGACCATGGCCATGACCAAGCACTTATGCATAAAGTTCTTTTCATGAATTCACATTTCATGAATAAGGAGATGAGGCATCTCGACTCTCCAAGTCGCGATCCAAAAAACCCTGAAATGGAGCTTATCTGAACTAACTCCTTCCCTTCTCGTGACCACCAGTGATGAGCATAGGCTGTGCCAAAAGGTGCTTCATATTTTGTGAGTTTATAAACTTCATCGAGTCTGATCGACTGTTGAGATCTCCATAGATCCAACGGTTCAGATCTTATCATGATCTCACAACTCACGAGTTTCCACACCATGCTCCGTTGACTCCAAGTCAGCGACTTGTCCTATGATTCGACGGTCCAAATCTGATCTTAACTCAATGGCTCAGATCATATCGCGATTTCGGCGTTCTTGTGGTTATGTTTCTTGCCTCTCTAAGTCGTGATTTGTGAAATTCCAAAAAGGATTCGGATCAACGGTCCAGATCACATATTGATCTGATGACTACGATTAAATCGTGATTTCAATGGTTATGTTTCTTGCCTCTCCAAGTCGTGATTCGTGAAACTCCAAAAAGGAGTCAGATCAACAGTCCATATCACATCTTTATCTGACGGCTGTGATTAAATCGCGATTTCGATGGTTATGTTTCTTGCCTCTCCAAGTCACGATTCACGAAACTTCGAAATGGTGTGTAATCAACTATCCACGATCTCGATGAATCTATGGTCCAGATCTCATCGTGAATTCGCATCTCATGATTCCTTCAATGGAGGTTCTTGTCACTTAAATTTGCAATAGGCAAAACTATGAAATGGAGATTAGATCAATGGTCCACGATCTCGATGAATCTACGGTCCAGATCTTATCGTGAATTCGCATCTCGTGATTCCTTCAATGGAGGTTCTTGTCACTCCAAGTCGCGATAGGAGAAACTCCGAAATGGAGCTTAGATCAATGGTCCATGTCTTTTTGTGTATTGATGGTCAGGATCTTTTCATGATTTCACAAGTCTTCATTGTGTCTGCATCGGGATTTCAAGATTTCGCGAACTCGCTTCACCTTGCACTTTTAAAGATCATGCAGATTCTCTTGGATCCTACGATGGTCGATCCTCGTGCTCGAATCTAATGCCCAAGATCTATCCTCCATGTCTGCATGCTCTTCTTGTCTACATTGAGATCTGACAGTCATTGAGAATTCTGAAATGTTGATCCAACGATCACTGTTTTTTCTCCTCCCCCATTATCACTGCGTTGTTGATCATGCTAATCATTTCCATCACTATCTTGCCATCAATCCTCTGCACTATCTCTTCTGATCTTATTCAAATCTTCTCTACAGTGCCTTCTCATAATGCCCATCTATTACATACTTTTTGTACTCATGCCATGTTCATTGTTGTACTTTCCATCAATGACAAGCATTCGCTATTTGTTAAATATTTGCCAACACTAGTGCATTTGATTCTGAATTATGCCTCCTTTTGAGAGAAAGAAGGTCACCTTCCTTGGTTCATATGCAAGATGTTGCCTTAAGTTGGACAACTGAGAGGGGGGGGTGAATCAGTTGTTACCATGCTTAAACAATTATTCTTATTTTAAACTCTTTATAGAGCACTCAATGACAATCACAATAATGTAGAGAGGTAATCAATAGAACATTCGACATCAATCACACATATGAAATATACAGAGAAAAATATTTCTTGAGGAAACCCATAAAGGGTAAAAACCTCTTCTTCTTGGTATGATAAGTAATATTTACATTCTGTACATTATCATACATATGAGCTCCAACTCATTGTGAGGATACAACCTTTGTTTTGCAAGCTGTAACTTGTTGAGAGCACCAACTCTCTGTTTTCTCTAGCACCTACTAGAAGGAAGCACCAACTCCCTAGTTTCTCTAGCACCCACTAGAAGAAAGCACCAACTCCCTTGGTTTCTCTAGCACCCACTAGAAGGAAGCACCAACTCCATGGTTACTCTAGCACCCACTAAAAGGAAGCAACAACTCCCTAAGTGTTACAGCACCAACTGGATGGAAGCACCAACTTCTAGTCACACAGGCACCAACCTGTAAAATAGAGAACAACAGTTCTCCCTTGCACAACCCTACCACCCTGGTTTCTCTGGCTGCAACCAGATAGAAGCTACAACTCCCTGTGTTCAAGCACCAACTTGAACCTCTGAGGAAAAAAATCCTCCCTACAACCTCTCTACCACCCTGAAATATAAAGTTTGTTATATATAAATTTATCACAGTGATGCAATATTTATCAATGGCTTATCGGTCTCATCACTATTCTACTACACTACTCTACTCTACCTGCATCAGTTTCTTCCTGCACACATGCCTTGTGATTTTTGTTCTTCCTCCTTTTATGCTCTGTGTGCCATGTCCATTCAATGCACCATACCTCTTCTCTATATTTTAGCTGCTGCACACTGCTCCTTTTACACGCCCGAATCACTCTCAACAACAACCTCCATCTCTTCTCTCTTCTGCGTATTTATACTATCTGTTCACCTTATTCATCCTCCATGCACAGTGCCTCTACATGATCTTCAATGTGCCACATTTCTACTCATCAGGTTGTTCATTTCCACTCCACTTTTTCTCTTCTTCACTTGCTCAAGCCTCAAAAAGAAAACTACATCTCGCTTTTGTCTATTCCTCATCTATTACTCATCTCTGAGTTTTATCTCACTCTGCACATACTGTTGGTCTCATACTGCACATACTGTAATTTTCCTTTCTTTACAGTTGAACTCATTTTTCATTCAGAACAAACAACTACACACAGTCACTGCATGTTTCTTTTATACACTACTAGAACTTCAGTTACCCCTCAAATCCCTAGTACAATGCTTCAACAATTGAAACACAAACATCCAAGAAACATGATTTGGTTCTGCTAACGGAATCATAACTAAACAATTAATCATGAAGAGAAACAATAACCCTTTGATCATATTCTTCATTAACCTACACCATTGGATTATAAATGATGGGTCTCTTGCTTACTCCATATGCCCATTGGTTGTGACCACGGGCCTAAATAAAATTCCTTTCGCATTTTTCATTTCAGCATTTCACGATTTTGCATGTTGCAAATTCCTGTTGCAAGGCATCTCGACTCTCCAAGTCACGATCTCTGAAACTTCATGTCACAATTTTGCATGTCACGAATTCCTATTAAGAGGCATTTCGACTCTCCAAGTCGCGATCTTTGAAACTCCAAGTCACAATTTCACATTTCATCATTTCACGATTTTTCATATCGCGAGTTCGATAGGTTAGGGAACCTCGTTCCTTTGACTTTTCAGTCAACTAAATGATGATCTTTCACCACGTCTCCAATGGACCCAACGGTCCAGATCTTATCGTGATTTTGAAACGTCATGGGCCTTCGTCATGTCTGATCAACGGTCCAAATCAATCCTTGATCCGACGGCTAGGATTATTTCGCGATTTTGCATATCGCGAGTTCAAGAGGTTAGAGCACAAATTTCCTTTGACCTTTTATTTCCTGGTCTACGAAACTCCAAAATGGAGTCTTTGTTGATGTGCCTATTTTGGGATTTCGATGTTTCGTATTTTGCAACTTTGGGACTCCTGTGATGAAGAGTCTCGACTCTTGACTCCTCCAAATCTTGGTATCCGAAACTCTGAAATCGATGTTCCTGTTTCGAGATTTCGATGTTTCACATTTCACAACTTCGAGACTCCTATGATGAAGAGTCTCGACTCTTGACTCCTCCAACTCCCGGTATCCGAAACTCAGAAACTTTGTGGTTTCGTATTTCATGATTTCATTATACTTGTCATGAGTTTCCTTAACACTTCCAACTCTCGATATATGAAACTCTAAAGTGGAGTTTATGCTTCTAATATTTCCATTCCATCATTGTTGTTGATCTTCCTTGCCTGCCTGTTTTCCATTGTTGTCTCCCAACTATAAACCTACCAGCATCACTACTATTCTTTCTTGTAGCCATACCTTTGTCATTGTTGTTCTTGCCATCAATAAATGTAAGCATGCTATCACTGTTGTTGTTCTTTCCTATAGACATGCCATCATTGTTGTTGTTCTTGCCATCAATGACAAACACACCCTTCTTGTAAACATGCAAACAATCTCCCCCTTTGTCATTGATGGTAACCATGAATGACTATGCTAATCTGTTTGGACCTCCAACTATAGCTTCCGGTCTAGACCACTGCTTTTCTTCCCCTTTGACATCAATGTCAAAGAAAACATGCTCCCCTCAAGCTATTGCAGTTTGTTTAAGAAGAATCAGATATTCAACCAACACAAACTCCCCCTAACATGATGGATTTTCTTATTTGAGTCCTGCATAATATTTGTATCTAAACTAGAGTCTTCTCCTTTTGATTATTGGACTTGTTCATCTTCAGTTTCCACTATATCCTCTGTAGAATGCTCAATATTTCTGACCTCTCTTACTGGTACTTCTTCATCAACCTTTTCTTGTCATAACTGGATGACTCCTCCTGTCACTGTTATCTCTCTGCTTCTGACTATTTTCCCCCTTTGTTCCTAAAAGGTTATCTTTCCTTGACAAGGTCTTTCCTCTTGTTATCTCTACAAGATGTCATGTATATCATTTTGTAAAACAAAATGTTTTTGTTGAAGATGTTGTTGTCCTACTGAGACACTGCATAATTGTGGCTCGTACTTTTCAAACAACCCTTGGATATACCCATTGATTCTCAACGATCTCTATTACTGTAATTTTATTTTTCTTCCATGATGCATACAATCCAAGGCTTTTATGACCATATTCAATCACAAGAAAAAACTGCTACAACCACTCTCATACCTACTTTTCTTTTTCAGAGATGAATGACCTGTATCAGGTTTCTTACGAGTACTAATTTCTTCCTTGTTGTATCCAATACCATATTTGTCATTTGGTGATCTATGACTATCCAAGAGCTTATCCAGGGTCATGGAGCTATTTAATAACTTGCTTTGGGTGTTTGACTTCTCAACCTTCAAAACTTCAACTTCCATCTTATGACATGATTCTTCTTCTACTTCTTCCATGGGATAGATGCTAACTAAACATTATTTTATTGTATCTGTGTCTTCTTATTTACTTGCAGGGGAGGATTCAATATCAACATCATTAATTGTCCTTATGCCTTTATTCACCACTTGTCCTAAGTTTACATTTACCTTACACTCTTTGGACATGGACACCTCTTCACTACCTCTGTCACACTTTTGACTTGTATTGAGCAAATTATGTTTCAGACCATCCATAAGCAGAACGTACTAGGCATCGCCTTTTTCATTACTCAAACTCACCATCCCTCTATACTTGATTTTACCTGGTTCATCATTTTCAAGGATCACATTTCCTGTTTTGCTTTTACTTATGGACAAAAGCTTATCCTTGTCTCCATTCATGTGTTTGGGACATCCACTGTCTATATTCCCGGAGGCCTTTTCTTTTTGAGTTGAAAGTGCTAGACCACATTTTTCACTATCTTTCCTTTTCCATGTGATGGCCTTTCTACCTAACAACTTTATCCTTGGATATACTTTGTAATTCTTCAGATGGTAGTTTGCAGCTTTGTGGCCAAAGTTGTGACAGTTATAGCATTCAATCCCATTGTTCAATAGGTCAAAGTTATTGTTGCAGCGTTGTCTACTCATTGACTATTTATTATTTCTTGACCTCCTCAGTTGCATGTCTCTAGACTTAATTTGGCAATTTGCAATCTGTGATGGTTTGTTACTTGGTTGTATCATTATTTGTTGTGGCAGATATTTATTCCTTGGAAATCTTAATTGCTCATGTCTAAGTCTTAAGGAACAATTTACAACTTTGTGACCAAAGTTAGAATAGTAGAAACAATATCCATAGAAAAATTCCTTGTACCTAGAAAATGGTTGTCTTCTTTGAGAAAATCGATTTCTTCCATGCTGATGATTTCCTTCAGCAGGGAGTGTATTATTTCCTTGTTCTACAGATTCAGTTCTGGCACCTTTTTCTTTACTCTTCCTGGGTGGTTGATTATCTTCCTTTGTTTTTGCAGGTTTATTGTCGTCATTGGTTGTAGATTTGACAAACTTGATGAAGACTTTGTTTCTTGGATGACCACTACTTGATCCCTCTTCATAACCCAAACCTGTTTTCAAATTTGGATTCCTTTGCTGATTTAGAATGGTGGATAATCCTTCCCAGGCTTAGATACTTGATAGTTTCTGATGATACAAGGCTTCAAACTTCTCCAACTCTTTCCTAGTTTTCACTACTTCTTCTTCTAAAGATTTACAACTTGCCTTCTTTTCTAATAATTGTTGTTTCAGAATGTATTTGATTTTATTTGCCTCTTCTAATTCCACTTTTATCAGGGCAAAGTCTTCATCAGGTTGTTCATTGTCTTTCTCGAACTGTATCAACAATTGTCTTTGCTTTCTGTTCTTAATTTTGAGTTTGTCAATCTCTTCCAGTGCACTGATTAGTTATCCTTCCATATCAACCACAACTTATTCTTTATTAGTATCAATGGCTATGATTTTATTATCATAATCTTCTTTGGCCATAAGCATGAAGTCATTTACCTTATCTTCACAGGAAGAGTCACTATCAGTGTCTTCTGAGGAGTCATCATTGTTTACACATAAACTTGTCTTTCTATCAAATCTTTTGGATTTGTACTTCTCTTCACCTTTAGAGTTCTGTTCCTTCTTCTTATGTGAGCACTTGTTTGCAAAGTGGCCTATCTTACCACAGTTAAAAAAATTGAGGGGAATCTTGCCTTGATATTTTCCTAATCCTTTCTTTAACCTTCTCACAAATTTTGCCTCAATATCATCTAAATCTGAATCAGTATCCTTGTCTGCTTTAAAAGATGCTTCTCTAGTAATGGATTTATCTTTGTTGATTTTCATTTCATATGAAGTTAAAGTTCCTAGGATTTGATCAATGGACATAGTTTTAAGATCATTTAGTTATTCTATTGCAGAGACTTTTGGATTAAATTTATCAAGCAAAGATCTTAAAATCTTCTGAACTAAAATTGATTCTTCAATCTTTTCACCAAGACCCTTCATGGCATTCACAAGTTCTTCAACTTTTAAAAAATACTTGCTAACTATTTCATCTTCATTCATCTTTAGTTGTTCAAACTTCAACCTAAATGTTTGAAGTTTGGCATCTTTTACTTTCTCATTTCCTTCATAGTTGCTAATAAGTTTATCCCACATTTCTTTGGCAATTTGAAGATGCATCACCTTTACAAACTCGACTTCTGCAAGTCCATTCAAGATAGCATTCATTCCCTTAGCATTAAAG
>CBVK0101998376.1:0-10927 GCA_900067695.1 Picea abies | reverse complement strand
ATCAGTAGCTTTGTCTGCAATAGAAGTAGAATATATTGTAGAAACAAAATATCATAAGGGGCTCATAATACTCCACCTGTATATCCTACAAAGTTTGTTTCATCCATAGCTCCTCATTACAACATTTTGTTTCTACAATATATTCTACTTCTATTGCAGACAAAGCTACTGATGATTGCTTCTTTCTTAACTAGGATACCAAACACTCACCCAAATAGAAAACTTATCCACTTTTACTTATTCTGTTGGTAATGCTTCCATCCCAATGTACAACTGTATAAGAAACTAGTGAGAGTTCATTTTCTTATGGATACCATACCTCATAATCTTATGCTGCTTCAAGATATATGAATATTCTCTTTACATCCATAGCATGTGTTTCCTTTGGTGCTAATTGAAAACTTGCTACCTTTCCAACTGCTAGCATTACATCCGGTCTTGAGGATGTCAAATAGAGTAAGATGTCAATCATTGATCTGTAGAGTCTATGATATTCATCCTTGGATTCATCTTCTTCGCTCAAATTGTAACTAGTTTTCATAGGAGTACTTATAGGCTTACAATCTTACACTCCAAACCTTTTTTGTATTTCTTTGATATAGTTGGTCTGTGAAATAAATATACTTGTATCGCATTGATATATCTGAAGTTCCAAAAATAAATTCAACTCACCAAGAAAAGACATTTCAAACTCCTTCTACAAGTCTTTACCAAACGTTTTACTCATCATGTCATCATGGCTTCCAAAAATAATGTCATCGGAATAAAATTTTATTTTTAATATGCTATTCTGATTTATATTTATGTAGATTTATTGTCTACATTGCCTTTCCTAAAACCTTACTACTATAAATACCTATCCAACCTTGAGTACCATGCTCTGGGAGCTTTCTTGAGACCATATAGTGTTTTCTTCAACTTGCAAACATAATCTTCCCTTTCTGATAGTTGAAATCCTTCTCGCTACTCTATGTAAACTTATTCTTCTCACTCTTCATTTAGGAAGGATGATATCACATCCATCTAATATACCCTTTGAACATGCATAAGCCAAGATTAATATAATTTCTTCTATTCTGACAATCGAGGGAAACGTTTCTTCAAAGTCTATTCCCTCAACCTAGGCATATTCTTTACATACTAGCCTTGCTTTATTTCTACATACCTATCCATTCTCATTCAACTTGTTCCAAAATACCCATTTTGTGCCAATCACATTCTTGTATTTCGATCTAGGAACCAGTTCCCATGTGTCATTTTTCTCTATCTGATCCAATACTTCATCCATAGCCTTGATCTGGTGTTCATCCTTATTGGACTCTTTAAAATTGCTTGATTGAATGGTAGATAACAATGCTAGGTGTTGTTGTTCTGGTGAAATTATTCTTCTTTGGGTTTCAACTCCTTCATATTTATTTCCAATAATCTATTATCATCGATGATTTTTATGTACTTGTTGGCTAGGTGTCTTAGGAGGTATTTGTTTCCCATCTTCTTGTTCTTCTTCTCTTTGCTCTTCTACTTCTTCTTCTTCTTCTTCTTTTGTTTCTTCTTCTTTTGTTTCTTCTTCTTTTATATCTTCCTCGTTATCTTGTTCTTTTGAATCTTCTCTTCCTTCTTTCTATTTATGTACATATGTCTCGTCAATCATTACATTGATGCCTTCCACGATTTTGTTTAGTCTTGGACTAAATCATTTATATTATTTTCTTTTTCTTGAATACCCAACTAGTATGCCTTTGTCAACTCAAGAGTCAAATTTTCCAAGGAATACCCAACTAGTATGCCTTTGTCAACTCAAGAGTCAAATTTTCCAAGAATTCCATCTTCTCTTTTGATATAAGATTTTCTTCTAAATACTCTGAAATGATTCACATTTGCCAGTATTCCTTTCCATAACTCATAAGTACTTTTATCACTATTACTTTTAAGCATTCCTCTATTTAGGATATGAACTATTGTATGTACTACATGTGTCCAAAATATGTCACTCAACTTTGAATCTTTCAACATGGTTTTAGCCATTTCTTGTACTATTATGTTCTTTCTTTCAACAACTCCATTTTGCTAAGGTGTCCTTGCTACTGAGAATTGTCTTTTTATTCCTTGTTCACCATATAAATCCATAAATTCCTTTGATGTAAACTCTCCACCATTATATGATATCAAACACTTGATTTTCAAATCCATCTCAGTTTAAAACATTTGTTTGTATATATTCAAGTGTTTGAATTCATCTATCTTCTTCCTAAGAAAGTAAACTGTAGTCATTCTTGTGAAGTCATTCACTAGTAGCATAAAATATTTTTTTTCATTTAATCCCTTTGTTCTTGTAGGTCCACATATATCAGTGTGTACAATCACCAATTATTTTTTCATCGAGTATTCTTTTTATTTGAACTTGGTCCTTGTTTGTTTTCCTTGTTGAAAATGCTCACATAGAGTATTTGTTGGCTTTGATATCTCAAGAATTTCTTTCATTGCCTCCTTTCTGCTGATTCTGACAAGGTTATCAAAGTTCATGTGACCCATCCTTCTATTCTAGAGCCAACTTTCATTTTCATTTCCTAAGAAACATTTTTCCCTTCCTATCTCATTCAAGACATATATGTTTTTTTAGGTTCTTCTAGATGTAGCCATCAATTTTCCTGATACTTCTTTTCTGATGTCACATTTTTCTGATTCAAACAAAATTTTGTGTCCTTGATCACACATTTGATGGACATTTAGAAGATTTTGCTCCATATCTTCAACCAACAGAACATTTTCTGCCTTGGCATCTTTGCTCCCAAGATTGACTGTGTCTCTACCTATTATTTTGGTTGAGTTATCATTTCAAAATGAAAATTATCCATCTTGTTCCTTCTTCAGAGTCATAAACCTATTCTTGTCACATGTCATATGCTTCAAACAACCGTTGTCAAAATACCACCCACTTTTCTTGTGTTGTGCTTGTAGATCAAGAGATCATTCTTCAGTGTTGAATTTATCCTACATTCTTCTCCATATCCTTTGTGGTTCTTGTTTATGACTATTTTTATTCTACTTTGGTTCCTTTGGAGGAAAAATCAACCTACAATCTTTGGCCATGTGTCCAACATTGTTGCACTTGTACCACTCTATTTCATTACTTAGTGAACCAAAATTGTTGTGATTTGTGTTTTGTGCTTCATGTGACTTTTTAGGATAACTATTGTTTGAATATCCTTCATATTTACTTCTATTCTTGGAATATGCTCTACAATTTGCAACTTTGTGACCAGAATTGTTACAAGAATAACATAAACTAAGAAAGATAGTTTGATTCCTGAATGTAGGAGATCTTATAAATGGTATTTATTTTCTGAAGTCTTATTCTTCTTGAGATGTTGTTTCTTGTTGGTTATGTGCTACAGATATTCTAGGTGGTGATTTTCTTCATGAGTACCTCTGACTATTTCTGCATAGGTGTTTCTTTTTTGCTTCATGATTTGTTTTATTGGAGCTTGAACCTTTCTCAGTATGCATCTGGTTGTATCCTATCCTGGACTTGTCATAGTATGTAATTTGACTGCTAATGATATCATCCAATATCTTGGTGTTTTTTTTTTTGTTTTTTTTTCTGCATGTATTTCTTCTTAAGATCTTTTCTTAAAGTGACTATTTCTGCTTCCAAACTTTCAATCATCTTCTCCTTATATTCTAATTGATTTGTGAGTGTTTCTTAAATCCTTCTACCTTCTTCTACCTATATTTTTAACTTCGTGATTATCTGCTTGATTTATTCTAAGTTGGATTTTTGATATCCTTCTTTATTCTTTAATTCTTCCTTGAGTGACTTGATTATATTTATTTCTTTCCCTTCTTCTTCTAAGGCACTGATTAGTTCTTCTCTGAGATCGACTTCACCTTCTTCTTCAAAATTTTATTTATCATCTTCTAATGAAACAAAGATTACTCTTTCTGAATCACTTTCACTATCATCATCCTCATCTGATGAGGAGTTGTGTTCATTCGAGTAGAATTTTTTCTTGAATAATTTATTTTTGTTCCTTCTCTTGTCTCCCTTTTGATTTTTCTTTTTCTTCTTAGGGTATTATTAATAATTACTACATTTATTGTTAGCATAAGTACATTTAGATTAAAATGACCAATACCGCAACAATTAAAACATTTTAATGGAAGAATAACTTTGTACTTATTGGTTCCTCTTTTCAACTTTCTCACAAAGTTTTCTACTTCTTTATCTTCCTCTGAATCATCGTTGTAGCTAGAATATGGTTTTGAATTTGGCCTGTTCGACTTCTTTGTCTTATTGGATGCCTTGAATGCTACTTCCTTCGTGATTGGGTTATATTGTTCTACCCTCATTTCATAAGCTATGAATACTCCATGTAGCTTGTCCATACTCAAACTGTCAAGATATGTTATTTCTTTCAGGGATGATATATTAGGATCAAATCTCATAGGAAGAGATATTAATATCTTTTGAGAAATCAATGATTCATTGACTTCTTATCCCTATCCCATAATGGTGTTCACTATTTTTTCAACATGTAGAAAGCAAGATGCAATGTATTCATCTTCCTTCATCTTCAATTGCTCAAATTTTTCTCTAAGGATTTGAATCTTAGCTCCCTTGACTTTGGAATCTCCTTCATAAATATTTTGAAGTTTATCCCAAGGATCCTTTGCACTCTTGAAATGCATAACTTTGAAAAATATTTAATTATCCAGACTACTTAGAATGGTGCCCTTATGAATTGTTATCGTTGTGTTTATTTCTATATTTTTCATTTGGGGGAGTGGTTGGTGTTGTATATCTGTCTAGTACTGACTGCCAAAAATGAAATCCCCATGCCTATAAAAAAGTTTCAATCCTTTTATTCCAAAATGAATAGTTATATCCATCAAACCTTGGTGCTTCAAACTTAGCGTATTCCATGATCTCCTTCTAGTGGTTAAACTATTTATGGAAGGACCTACTCCGATACCAATTGTTGGAATACTGATAGGGGGGGTGAATTAGTATGAGTACTTTATTACCACTTTTAACCATAATATGTATTCTTTAACTTAATGTGCAATATTCAATAGTTTTTCATTAGAATTTAATGTATTATTAGTAGTATAAATCGACCATGAACAATAAACAACCACAAATACATAGTACACTGGAAATTTACGTGGAAACCCAATGTGGGAGAAAACCACAGAATGATTTTTGTATATGTTAGAACAAATACATTCATAGGAATCACCAACTTCCTTATTTTACAACTACAACTAGAAGGAGGCTCCAACCCCCTAGTTTTTAGGATCCAACCTGAAGGAATCTCAAACTCCCCAATCCCATGGAAGCAACCAGAAGGATGATACAACCATCTTTCCTTGCCTCGTCCAACCACCCAGAAATACAAATATAGAAAACCTATCACTACCACTAAAGCAATCAACCTATTATTGTTTTGTTACTATCACTACCATAACCTGCCACTATTTCTATGCTTCATCAATTTTTACTACTCAAACCCTTATGCCTCAAATCCTCATACCAAGATCCACAATAATGTATTAAAAAAAATACTCATGAAGTACTAGGAAATTTATGTGCTAGTTTGTTGCAAACAATATACCCTAACATACATAGTAAACCATACCTCTCAAATTGTAGTTGACCTGATAGATTTGATCATTTGAACTTTAGTTTTCTCAACAAATCCACTCCTTGTGCTCTGTAAACTCATGGATGTTTACGCTTTGTCCCATTATGGCTAATGGATGTCTACATCCCGCTATCTATGCAACTCACAGATTTATGTGCTTCTCTATGCATCCACATTTTCCTTCATTGAGCCCGATGGATGTTTGCGCTCTTCCTTCACTACAACTCATAGATGTTCATGCTCTTCCTTCACTGCAACTCACAAATAGAGCCGGGAAAAAACCTAGAATAATAAGCTCAACTCCATCCCTCCGTCTCTTGCAACTTCTCACTTCACTAAAATTCATTTCCTTGGACTCATTTCTTCAGATCTATCAATAGTACCTTCCTATAAACATTTGTAGCATAAATATTCAATGTTATGAATAGGTTTCAATAAGACTCTGTTGAATTCTTATTTATACTTTTCAAGTGACTTCCTTTCGGGGCTAGCTTGTAACTATTTTACCCCTTTTCCTTATTTTAGGGCTAAACCAAACTCTCTTGTTGCAACCACTTTATGCTTAATTAAATTATTTTTGCAACTCCTTTACCCATAATGAATGACCTCTAACTAATTGTTGACCTTCTAGGGTCTTCTAGATCATTCGTCAGGGTCCTCCAACTTCACAAGGCCATAACTCCTCAACCATGAGGAACCAAGTGTCATGCCACCTATCACCGGAAGTGACATGACATGTATTTCCCATCTATGAATGATTTACCTGCATTTACATTATCCTTAATGTCCTTTCTCCTTGATCAACTGTGGGATCCATAACCATAACTTTGGGGCTTCCTGACTTCTTCAAGGTTGACATCAATGACAACCAATATTTCAACATAAATGACATTTTGTTTGACATGGAAACACCCAACAGATGTTGGATACTTGTAATGGGATATTCATAATGTGTACTCCTTGGTCAGACCTTTCCAATGAGGTATCAAGCACCCCAAATAGATATTGTATGAAACATTTAAGCCCTAGGGAAGTTGACCTATCGACTACCCCCATTGGGGCCCATAATCCTTTTGGATTTTGATCTTTTGCGGTTAGGGTTTTGGATGTTTATGGATTTCTAATCTATGATTTATGTTAAAAATGCATTTCAAGCCTTGTTGTAACCATATTCTCTTGAATGCACCTAGCCGTCACATCTCTTCTTAGAGATAAGATACCACCATTATAGAAAGTTCATTTCACTCTGTATTTTATTTTACAATTTATGTATATTTTAGTATTTATTAGAAATTGAGTATTACTATATCTCTATGTCTATATTATTTTTGTGTTTCATTTTGTTCCCTCATAAATTTGGATCACAGGTTGCAAACCTCACCATTCAACTACAATATATGGATAAGAATAAGGTAGTGCACAAGAATGTGTGGTGTACTATATGTCGCACAAAAGGTCACCATAGGAATGAGTTTCCTACGATGGGGAATTACATGGAAATGGGTGCATTGAATTCATTTCCAATCGGACCACAAACTGAGTGGTGTGATGTTTGTAGATAACAGGGCCATAGACCTCCTCATTTCCCAATACTACATAAGTATAATAAAACTACTCATACTCCATTCTGTGAGTTTTTTAAATACATGGGACATGATGTGAAAAAAATTAGTCATTGTAGTTGATGTAGGAAGAAATGAAAGGTGGAGACCATGGAGGATTTTATAAAGGAGGTCTAGGAGGAGGATATGGAAGATGAAGTGAAAGCGGGTACGATGGTGGAGGAAGATCACCTACCTACTTTAACTATGGTGAATTAGTCCATGTTCCACGGTTCTTTACCAAACCATGCACACTTTATGGGTATTTCCACAATACATATCATGTCATATAGGATTTCCTAGACTTTTTTGAAAAATGGGAAGAGAAGAAGGGGCACTGCAATATGGTGACTATGGAGCCATGCAAAGATCAGAAGCCAAAAGAAGCTAATGTATGGGTGGTAACCCAAGGAGGCATTAGAATGAGAATGGACTTGGAATGAGGGGAAATTTTAGGTCAAAATATAGAATGTAATATCAAGAAAGTGATGGAATCACCTCCTAAATTTAATTCCATGCAACAAAATAAATTACTATGTGAATAAAAAAATACATTAAAGGAAGACAATGTGTGCAAAGAGGTAAGGTGTACAATGTAGAGGGAATTGGAGGAAGCCTAGGTGTGTGAATAATTGCAATGCATGACAAAAAAGGGATTGGGAAGAAGTGTGCATGTTCAAGGAAGTATAATGTGTGGCACAAAATCCAATGGAAGAGGAACTCTTCTGTGAAGAGATATACCACATGATCTGAGAGAAAATGCAACACAACACTTAGCACAAGGTTGAATTAGAAAACCAAGTAAGTGATTTCTTGTGATTCTATCTTAAAATGTTAAGTGATCCTAACATTACAAATAATTTAAACCACATTTTAACAAGATGTATAGGGGAACAAGAAACCACTATGGATATTTTTCCTCCACGCCAGAATGGGATGTGCATTAGGTGAGAAGATAGAAGCTCATGGGAAAAGAATTCATTATGACATCTCAGATTGGAAAATATGAGATGGATGGTGTCATGTTGGACCTGGGATCCGATGTGAATATACTACGGAAGTAATAATGGGAGTTGATGGGAAAACCAAACTTAGTATGGTCCCCTATTCAACTTAGGTTTGCCAACCAATATAGAATTTATCCCATTGGTAGGCTGGAGAAAGTGGAAGTTAACATTGAAGGGGTTAATACCAAAGCATATTTTGAGGTGATTGAGATCATGGATGACTTATACCCCAACCTAGCTCTACTTGGCATTGAATGGATATTCGATAAAAATGCAATGTTGGACCTGAGGAAGTGACATGTGTCCTCTGAAACATAAACATTGCATGTAATTTCCTCATTCGATATGAATGAGGGTGAAACATATAACGATCCCATGAATGAGTATTTGTATATTTCCATCATTGATAACATATAAAATATTACAAGGTCCAGGGATGATTATGTCAACCCAATAGTTGATGGTGAACTGAGCTAGAGAAGTGTGCTTTCCTATGACACAAATTTAGAGGATGTTATCGAAAGATGGAAGAATAAGTTGTATGAAGTATCAACTAGGAAATGCACACAAATAACAAAGGTATGCACTATATTGTATCAGAGTTATGTGATGTGCCATGGTTTGATGGTACAATCCCAATTGACACATTTCTGGCATAGATGGAAGAGTTGGTCTCATAGACATAAAGGATACAATCCATGGATGTAATAGTTAAAGGAACACCTACATGTTAATGGGTGACACACCACATAGATGTATATGAATGGGCACATGTGGTAGAATATATAAATTCAGGTTCTATCCCACAATGGACTTTGAATTACTAAACCATTAAAAGGGTACCAAATATCCTCAAGAACATATTTGTTTCTATGAAAGGAAATGGACAATGCATATTCCTAGTAGACATTTGGTCCATAGGATTTTCCATCCAACGGATATGGTGCCTATAATGTTTTACAACTAGGCGGAAACAAGAAAACAAAAGGGGGATTGGGGAAATGTAAACAAGATTTTTTTTGTGACGTTCAATTTCACCACAGAAATCCCAGTGCAGAGAGAGGCACTCTTAACAATTAACAATTTCATATTCCATTGGAATCCTAAAGACACCATGTTGAAATTCATATATGCCTACCACAAGCCAATGGAAAAAATGAAATAAGTCATATACACTTGAAATATTGACAGTGATGATGTGGAGGAAAAATATCCTATATGGTTACAAATCAACGAGACTGAGGGTGAGCACATGGTTCAAGATAAGGCCTCCAGTTGGTATGAATTGGATCATTATATTATTTTTCATTTATCTCGATGCTTTATGAGTGAAAAAAATTGGAAGATTGAACTTGCGGAGCCATTTTAATGGTTTCTTCCAATTTGAAATTTTTGTTTCAAAAACCTATCTTAAATATTCTGGATCCATTTTTACCTTTCCAATGGTGCAATAATCACCTCAGTCGAAGTTTGTATGTGAATGTTATGCCTCCTTCAAGTTGATCGACCATATTGATCACCATGGTGTGAGTGGATGTCACATCATCTTCCATTACTTAAACATGTGGGGCTAGCCATGTAGTGGATTTTCTAATAACATTCTAGAAGGTCCAAGATTGATCACTAATTGAGGGTTGAATAATTCAAAGTGCTAGCTCTAGATGGCTATCTAGATATGTTAAATACCGGGCTACTATGAGGAGAAGGGGTTCCATTATTTTTCATTGTATCCTATTCCATAGATGACAAAAACATATGAGTGGTATTATATTAACATGGCAGAGGAGGATAGATTATTTAGAAATCCATACATGCCACAATATCAAAGGAAATTCCATAGAGAGTGCCTCTTTATTTGAACTTTCATTTTAAGAAAAGAGAGCAGAGTGACCTCACCTTCTAGTTGAGTTTTCTTTAGTATTGGGTTTCCTAGGTCATATATTGTGTTTATTTATGGATGGTTGTTACACATTATTTATATCATCTCTATGACTGTTAATGATGTAAACCTATATGTTGTCTTTAGAGGGATCAATGGCCTGAATTCCCGAGGAAAGAAGGAAGAAGAACTTTACTTGAGAGATGAAATCATATTTTCCTCTGTAAAAACCCTAGTAAGGAGGATCGTCACACCCTGTCCAGTTCTAGGGGTGCGATGATCCTAGATCGTCGCATGATGTACTAAACCTAGCCTGCAATGTTGTCAGACTCTTCTCATTTCTAAGGGTGCGATGATTTTCATACATGGGAAAAATGAGCATCTTCTCTATGCTTCTAGAAGGAGAAGCTTCTATGGTGAGGTGGGCTCCGATCGGTTTGGATCTTACTCACTTTTATGATTTAGTGGGATCATCCTAAACTCCTCACCTTATCCTCTTCAGCTTATAAAAGGAGAGGACCTCTCATGGAGAAAGTTAGATTGGAAATTTGGCTTGATATTGTTAACTTGGTTAGAGTTCCTTTGAGCTTTACTTTGTCAATATAGATTGTGAGTAACTCTCAGATCTATAGTCACAGAATCCGTGGATCAGAAGTATGTGGGAAGCAAGGGAGAGCTGGAAGGGACCTTATGAAATCAAGGCTTTGGTTATAATCTCTCTTCCTATTATTTAATACAGATGCACTTTCTTTCCTATATGAATCTTATTTGTCCATATTGTATGATTCCTTGATC
>CBVK0101998372.1:0-10628 GCA_900067695.1 Picea abies | reverse complement strand
GACGACGGCAATGAATACTTCAGCAAGGATTTCCTTGACCATAGTGATCTGCCTACCCTTGAGAAAATGAGCCCGTTGTTGTCTCCTCTGTCTCGAAGGACAATAAGCTCATATGGTGAAGAAAATAATGAGTGTCAGGTCGACAGGCAAGCCGAGGAATTCATAGCTAAATTCCATGAACAGTTGAGGGTACAGAACCAGATGTCTTTTCGGCGATACCAGGAAATGCTTGACCGGGGTACACGTTAAAGAGTCCAACCTGAAAATCTTCAACAACAAGTAAGCAAACGCTGTGTACAGAAATGGCCCATTTTTAGTGCCACTGAGAAAAATAACCTGTCTACATAGGGGAAGAAATTTCCAACAGCTCACCTTATAAACAAGACAGCAAAAGCATTGCATGAGAGGAATATCCAAGGCGAAATAGGTTGCATGTCCTTCTAAACCAATTTCTTCAGTGATAGAAGAATTTAAGTGAATGAGTGAGATTGAGTCAGATTAAAAACCAAATAGTGTCTTTTGGCACTGTAGAATGAGTGAGATTGAGTCAGATTAAAAACCAAATAGTGTCTTTTGGTACTGTACTCGTCTTATGGTATTATAATTTATTTGGGTTTATTTAGGTGTATATAAAAATAGAATCATTGAGGAGCATTTTGAAATTTTACAACATACTCATCATTAAGAGTTTTATTTATGTTATGATGGAAGTTGTATCAGGCTGAAAATAATAATAATCATTCTTTACAACTATCCAAATTATATTCAATTAACTGTTTTTTATTTTAATGTAATTACATATCATATTACAGTTTTGATTTACATGCTACTGTATAGGTGTCATGTGGTTATTTTTAAAGCTAACAGCTTTTTATAATGTTTTTGCACAATGTTGATAGTTTAATTACATGTTAAATGACAATTTTGATATCTATAATGTTCATATTACATTTTATTACTGCTGTGTGTTATGTTCATATTACATTTTATTACTGCTGTGTGTTATGTGTTACTCTTTTTAACTTGTATATATTTCTAAATGACATTTTTTATTTCTATAATGTTTATATATAATTTAGATGTTTTAAATTAGGAGGTGGTAGAGTTATATCTGTGTTTTTCTTTTAATGGGAGTTTTGATTTCTATAATGTTTTTGTGTATTTTGGTATTTTAAATTAAAAGGTGGTAGAATTATATATTTCCAACTAGGCAAAATCTGTTTTCAGGTATCAGAAATATATTTCTCAAGCAGTCAAAAGTTGTTGTAAGGCATCATATGAGAGAAACCATTTTATGGAAGTTCGTTTAAGATTGAGAAGGATGTTCGTTCAAAATTTGTTGTCAGGCATCAGAGATATATTTCCAAGCAGTCAAAATTTGTTGTAAGGCATCATATGACAGAAGCCATTTTATGGAAGTTCCTTGAAGATTGAGAAGGAAGTTTGTTTAAGTTTGAGAGTGATATGTGTTAATTTAGTTAAGAAAATAAAGCTCCATGCCCTTAACACAATTATTTTATTTTTTAATTAAGATTATTTAATTGAAAGATATTTTTCTAAAAATATCTTAAATATTGGATTTATTAATTATTTAAGTTTTTTGAATTTTTAGGATTTTATAATTAGTCATAATGTTAGATAACTTTTTTGGATATTCTACTCATTATCAAAGATAAACGAAACTAATTTGTTTATGAAAATGGATGAAATGTCCACTAAAAATTTTGAACATTTCAAAACTTTATATACAATTTTTATGTAGAAAAATTAAAAATTGTCTAAAACTATTTAAATTTCCAAGTTACAACTTTTATCTTAAACAATAGTTATTAACAAAAAACAATTTAACCATTATTTAAATATAAAAAATAAAATAATCAATATATATTTTTAAGTAATAAATAAATAATTTATAAATTAAAATATTTAAAATAAAAAATAAAATAATCAATATATATTTTTTAAGTAATAAATAAATAATTTATAAATTAAAATATTTGAAACATATACTAACATGGTAATCACTTTTAATTTAAAATATTTATCTACTATAACTTAATACATATAATAAAAAAAAGTCTTTTATAGTAACATTCATCAATACTTTACTAACACATTTCTAGAACTTTTGTGTGTTTAGTGTAACAGTGACCAAGCTATATTATTATGTAAATGGACTTTTATGTATCAAAATTAGTTTTTTTTTTTTTTTAAGAAAACATCTCATTCTTTTAGTTATCTATAAATACAAATTAAAGTAAAATTATATATAATATAATGCATATATATTAGATAATATAATATAATGTATATCTTTGTGCATATGTGTTTTTCTTCACTAAGCTCTATGGATGCCTGTGCTTTTCCTTCACTGCAACTTGCACATGTTTATGCTCTTCCTTCTCTACAACTTGTGTATAACATCGGGAAAAAACCTAGAAAAGTAAGCTCAACTTCGTTCCTTTGGCTCCTACAACTTCTCTCTTCACTAAACTTCGTTGCCACAAACTCACTACTCCATATCTATCAATAGTATATGCCCATAACAGTTTAAAACATAGATATTCAATGTGCTCAATAAGTGTTAATAAGAATCTCTTGAAGTCTTATTTATACTTTTCAAGTGACTTCCTTTAGGGGATAGGTTGTAACTATTTTACCCCTTTTTCTTATTTTAGGGATAACCCACACTCTCTTTTTGCAACCACTTTACGCTTAATCAAATTATTGTTGTGACTCTTTTACCCATAATGAATGACTTGTAACTATTGACCTTCTAGGGGCTTCTAGATCATTATTCAGGGTCCTCCAACTTCACAAGGCCATAACTCCTCAACCGCGAGGAACCACGTGGTGTGCCACCTATCACTGGAAATGACATCAATGGAAAAGGGTAAGTTTCCTTGGGGATGCTCCAACTTTCTGAACTTTCCTTGGGGATACTCCCCCTATATGCACTCCTCGTGGGGATGCTCCTCATGTCTACACTCTCCTTGGGGCTTCTCCCCTGTTTACAAGCTTCAGATTTTTCTACTGACTTTTTCTCTACCTAGTGCTTCCTCGTGTAAATCAATGATATATATTAAAATAATTAAAAATTTCTTGAATCCAAGTTTCTATCGAAGATACTCAAAATTCTCTATTGGAAGAGGTTTGGTGAAGATATCTACAATCTGCTCCTTTGTCCCAATGTACTCTAGCTTGATGTTCTTCTCTGTAGCTTGTTCCCGTAGAATGTGATACTTGATCGAAATTTTCTTCGTCTTGGAATGCATCACTAGATTCTTTGAGATATTGATAGCACTGGTGTTATCACAAAATATCATAATGGGATCATAATAGTCCACTTGTATATCCTGCAAAGTTTGTTTCATCCAGAGGACCTGAGTACAACATGTTGTTTCTACTATATACTTTTGTTGTAGACAAAGCTACTAATGATTGTTTATTTCTTAACCAGGATACCAAACACTCACCCAAATAGAAAACTTCTCCACTTTTACTTCTTTTTTCTGTAATGCTTCTAGCCCAATCTACATCTGTATAAGTAACTAGAGATAGTTCATTTCCTTTTGGATAACACAACTCATAATATTATTCTTCTTTGAGATATATGAATATTCTCTTTACATCCATAACATTTGTTTCATTTGGTGCTAATTGAAATCTTTCTACCTCTCCAACTGCTTTCATTACATCCAGTCTTGATAGTATCACATAGAGAAATATGTCAATCATTGATCTGTAGAGTCTCTTATCTACATCCTTGGATTCATCTTCTTTGCTCAAATTGCAACTGGTTTTCATAGGATTACTTACATGCTTACAATTTTCCATTCCAAACATTTTTAGCATTTCTTTGATATACTTGGTCTGTAAAATAAATATACTTGTATGACATTGGTATATCTGAAGTCCCAAAAAGAAATTGAACTCACCAAGAAAAGACATTTCAAACTCATTCTACATGTATTTACCAAACGTCTAACTCATCCTATCATCATCTCTTCCAAAAATAATGTCATGAACATAAACTTTGATTATTAATATGCTATCCTTATTTATCTTTATGTAGAGTTTACTGTCTACATTGCCTTTCATGAAACCTCACTGCTATAAATACTTATCCAACCTTGAGTACCATGCTTTGGGGGCTTGCTTGAGAACATATAGTGCTTTCTTCAACCTGCAAACATAATCTTCCCTTTTTGACAACTAAAATCCTTCTTGTTGTTCAATGTAAACTTCTTCTTCTAACTCCACGTTTAGAAAGGATGATATCACATCCATCTAATATACCTTGATCTTCTTTGAATATGTATAAGCTAAGATTAACATTATTGCTTCCATTCTGACAACCGGGGGAAACATTTCTTCAATGTTTATTCCCTCAACCTGGGCATATCCTTTGCATACTAGCCTTGCCTTATTTATACTTACCTGACCGTTCTCATTCAACTTGTTCTGAAATACCCATTTTGTGCCAATCACATCCTAGTATTTCGATCTAGGAACCAGTTCCCATGTGTCATTTTTCTCTATCTGATCCAATNNCCAGTTCCCATGTGTCATTTTTCTCTATCTGATCCAATTATTCATCCATATCCTTTATCTAGAGTTCATCCTTATTGGACTCTTCAAAACCGTTTGGTTCAACTATAGATAACAATGTTAGGTGTTGGTGTTCTGGTAAAATTATTCTTCTTTGGCTTTTAACTCCTTCATCCTTATTTCCAATAATCTATTCTAGTGGATGATTTTTTGTGCTCGTCAACTAGGCGTCTTAGGAGGTATTCGTTCTTCATATTCTCGTTCTTCTTCTCTCTGCCCTTCTTCTTCTTCTTCCACTTCTTCTTCTTTTAGAACTTCCTCGTTATCCTATTCTTCTAAATATTTGCTTCTTTCTTTGTCTTTCCGTACATATGCTTCGTCAATCATTACATTAATGCTTTCCATGATTTTGTTGAGTCTTGGATTGAAGCATTTATATGTTTTTTCTTTTGCTTGAATACCCAACTAGTATGCCTTTGTCAACTCAAGAATACCCAACTAGTATGCCTTTGTCAACTCAAGAGTCAAATTTTCCAAGCATGTCATCTTCTCTTTGGATATAAGATTTTCTTCCAAATACTCTAAAATGATTCACATTTTCCAGTATTCCTTTCCATAACACATAGGGATTTGTTTTATCACTATTACTTCTGAGCATTCCTCTATTTAGAATATGAATTGTTGTATGTACTACATGTGTCCAAAAGATGTCACTCAACTTTAAATCTTTCAGTATGCTTGTAGCCATTTCTTTTATTGTTCTGTTCTTTCTTTCGACAACTCCATTTTGTTGAGGTGTCCTCACTACTAAGAATTGTCTTTTTATTCCATTTTCACCATAGAAATCCATAAATTCCTTTGATGTAAGCTCTCCACCATTATCTGATATCAAACACTTGATTTTCAAATCCATCTAAGTTTAAACCATTTGTTTGTATATCTTGAAGTGTTTGAATTCCTCTGACTTCTTCCTGAGAAAGAAAACTGCAGTCATTCTTGTGTAGTCATCCACTAGTAGCATATAATAATGTTTTCCATTTAATCCCTTTGTTATTGTAGGTCCATATAGATCAGTGTGTACAATCTCCAATTGTTTTGTCATGGAGTATTATTTTGATTTGAACTTGGTCCTTGTATGTTTTCCTTGTAGACAATGATCACATAGAGTATTTTTTGGCTTTGAGATCTCTGGCATTTCTTTCATTGTTTTTTTTCTACTGATTTTGACAAGGTTATCAAAATTCATGTGACCCATCCTTCTATGCCAGATTCAACTTTCATTTTCATTTCCTAAGAAACATTTCCCCCTTCCTATCTCATTCATGACATATATGTTTTTTTAGGTTATTCTAGCTATAGCCACCAATTTTCCTGATCCCTCTTTTTTGATATCGCATTTTTCTGATTCAAACAATTTGATATCGCATTTTTCTGATTCAAACAAAAGTTTGTGTCCTTGATCACACATTTGACTGACACTTAGAACATTTTGCTTCATATATTTAACCATAACATTTTCTACCTTGGAATCTTTTCTCCCAAGCTCGATTGTGTCTCTACCTATTATTTTGGTTGAGTTATCATTTCCAAATGAAACTTATCCATATTGTTCCTTCTTCAGAGTCATAAACCTATTCTTGGCACATGTCATATGCTTCGAACAACCATTTTCAACATACCACCTAATTTTCTTGTGTTGTGATTGTATATCAAGCGAGCATTCTTCAGTGTTGAATTGATCATACTTTCTTCTCCATATCCTTTGTGGTTCTTGTTTATGACTATTGATATTCTACTTTAGTTCCTTGAGAGGAACAATCAATATACAATCTTTGGCCATGTGTCCAACATTGTTGCACTTGTAGCACTCTATTTCATTACTTAGTGAACCAAAATTGTTGTGATTTTTGTTTTGTGTGTCATGTGACTTTCTAGGATAATTGTTGTTTGAATAGCCTTCATAGTTACTTCTATTCTTGGAATAGGCTCCACATTTTGCAACTTTGTGACCAAAATTGTTACAAGAATAACATAAACCAAGAAAAATAGTTTGATTCCTAAATGTAGGAGTTTTTCTAAATGGTGTTTATCTTCTGAAGTCTTATTCTTCTTGAGAATTTGTTTATTGTTGGTTATGTTCTATGAATATTCTAGGTGGTCTAGTTCCTCTGTGATTTTCTTCATGAGTACCTTTGACTATTTCTGCATAGGTGTTTTTTTCTTCTTCCTGATTTGTTTTATTGGAGCTTGAACCTTTCTCAGTCTACATCTAGTTGTATCATAGCCTAGAATTGTAATAGTATGGAATTTTACCACCATTGATATCATCTAATATCTTGGTGTTTTTTTGCTGTATGTATTTCTTCTGAAGATCTTTTCTTAAGGTGACTATTTCTTCTTCTAAAATTTCAATCATCTTCTCCTTATATTCTAAATGATTTATGAGTGTTTGTTCAATCCTTCTATGTTCTTCTACCTATATTTTTAATTTTGTGATTATCTACTTGATTTCTTATGATTTTGATTTTTGAGATCCTTCTTTCTTCTTTAATTCTTCATTGAGTGAGTTGATTTTCTTTCTTTCTTTCCCTAGTTCTTATAAGGTGCTGATTAATTCTACTTTGAGGTTGATTGACCTTATTCTTTGAAATCTTATTTATCAGCTTCTATTGGAATGAAGAGTAATTGATGCAGGAGCATTGCCTTCAAAGTCAAAGATGCAAGCGTGGAGGAAAGGATATGACATTTGAGCATGACATAATTTCAAATCAACAATCAACTTAGAAATAAACGAGTTGTTGAGATATTTTGGAAACAATTTTTTTAAATATGTGTGTTTGTAAATTTGTGTAGGACTGTAAGGAGTTGCAGATATAGAGTGTCAACTCTTATATGATAATAACTAATATTTATTTATTATAGGACAAAGTTGGTAACCACTAGAAACTGATAGGATAGGTTGCAGACAAGACAGAGAAGAGCTTGAGGAGCCACTCCTTAGATAATTTATGTTGTTGTTGTATTGTATTAGAGAGGGAGACAAGAGTAGAAAAGAGTAGAAGAGAGTAGTATATAGGAGAAGAAAGATGCAGTGAAGAACTTTAATACAATGTAATTTATTTCATGAATGAATAGAATAGACAAAATTGTTCCAATTCCTTGTCATGAATGAATAGAATAGACAAAATTGTTCCAATTCCTTGGACAATGTTTATTTCGATGTGTGATTGAATGAATTATGCATTTTGTATGTGTTTTAGTTCATTTTGTTTCTGTGTGATTATTTAAGGTTGATTATATGAGTTTGTGACGAATTGGATAAGTTTCAATCATTCTTCTTCTAAGAACTTGTATGCAAGGTGTGCATGTCATACGCAAGGAGTCTATTGACAGATTCTTGAATTGAATCAGAGAAGTTCAAAATGGACGGTAGGAACTTAGGCCAAGTGGAAGGAGTGCACAGATTCAAGGAGAAACTAGGTGTTGAAGAACCAGAACAGAGGAGTGCAAGGAGTGCAAGAAGAATTTATTTTAAAGAAATCCTTCAATCTTAGTTTGTTGAGATCCTAGGAACACAATGAGTGTGTGGGAGATCAAGATAGTCAAGGGGATAAAACTCAGAAGAGATAGAGAGGATAAATATTTGAAGGAGGGTGAAGATCTAAAGGATTCATGAATTATCGATCAAGATCCATCCAGGAGGAAGAGGGATCATTTCAAATCAATGGATCTAGGCAAGGTGTGTGAGTGAGGAAGAGGGATCATTTCAAATCAATGGATCTAGGCAAGGTGTGTGAGTTTTAAGTCTCTTGAAGCACAGAGGAGAGCATACTACCAAAGTCCCGAAGTGATTTGGGACCACTCATCGTCAAGAGGGATAGGTGTCGCAAGATCCACAACTTCGAAAGTTTGTGGATGAGGAGGAGGTGAAATCGCTGAAGTAGATCCTAATCGTTGATAGCTAGGAGATATGTATCAACAGATCAGAGGCTTTGGGAAAATTCACTTCGAGAGTTTCAGTTGAGATTTGAAACTCCTGAAACTTTAAGTCCAATGTAAATATGGACTACCAGATCTGGGAAAATTCACTTCGAGAGTTTCAGTTGAGATTTGAAACTCCTGAAACTTTAAGTCCAAAGTAAATATGGACTACCAGATCTAGAGGGATGCATGGCGACAGATCACAAGCTTCAGATAAAAGCATCTGGGTCTCAATTAAGAATTGAGATTCACAAAATTTGAAGTCCAAAGTGAATCTAGATCATCAGATCCAGAGGAACATGTGGTGCAAATCTGTGGACTCTGGGTGGAGACCCGAAGTGAATCTTAGTCGTCTGATTCACGACGCACAACATAAATCCATGCACTTTGAGGGAAATTGAAGGTTGAGAGTTGAGTTTTAGGAAGCCTAAAGACCGGAAGGAATCGCAGCCATCGATCTGCAGGAGGCACGCATTAATAGATCATGAGATTCAGATCAAAGCATTTGGAGGAAGGCGAAAGTTGAGAGTTGATATTTCCGAAGTACGAAATCTTGAAATGGTTAGAGTTGTCAATTTGAGGAGGACATGTGGAAGGAGATCTGTCATTACGGAGAAAGTAAGGTTGGAGAGTTGAAAACTCTGAAACCTGAATTGTGAAGCAAATCATGACCGTTGATTTGAAAATGGAATATCTGAGTTGTTGATTTGGAAGGGGAATATCTAAGTTATTGATCAAGAGGCCCCACCTGATATTGCAAGATCAATGGTCACGCTCAATTGTAGGGACAAAAAGTGCTTGAGCTTTAAAAATTTGAGAGTGAGATGCAATTGAAACCACAATATTGCCAAAAGGACGCGTGGTGATTAGTAGGGAATTGCAATAAGAAAAGTGGGTTGATCCCAAACCAATTTTGGTCACCCCAAAATCATGTGTTTACATGAGGTCATAGCCCAAGGTCACATCCAAGAAGGGGCTAGCGCCTAGAACACGATAGTTCAACAGTGCGAAGGGAGAGGTGGTGGGTTCCATAGTACCTGCACCAAAAGGCCGAAAGAGCATGTGTTCAATTGTAGAGTGAGGCCATCAAGGTTTTAGAGAGCCGATTTGGCTCACTGAATTGAAGATCCTTGACTAGGAGGTCGTGTAGCCCAAAGGAGAGTAGGGGAGCTGCATCAGGTGGTATCAAAACCATTGAATTTGTTTGCAGACAACAGACAAATGAGAAAGGATATAAATTGGTATCATTAGTTGTATCAAGAGTTGATTATGTTTATAGATTCATAAGGAAAGGTAGTGGAGTCGTGCCACCTAGAAGGCGCAAAGCGAATCCAAAAATGGAAGAAGAAATGAGGCAACTCAGAATGAGATTAGATGCCATGGAAACATCGCATAGGAGAGAACCAGACACTGGAGATATCGGTGAAGATAAAAGAGAATAGATAGAGGTCGAATAAGATGTAGTTGAGGATGTTGCAAAAGACTGCTTATTGAAAGTTGTTTCAAGAATAGGAGCTAGAGAAAAAATATAGGTACCAATGTATGAAGGCAATTTAGAAGTTGAATACTTGTTGGATTGGGTACGTACTATGGACAAGTACTTCAATTACGAATATATCAAAGAAGAGAAGATGGTGAAGCATGCAGTAACAAGATTGAAAGGTCATGCAACACTATGGTGGGATGAACTGCAAGCCAATCATAGATGCAAAGAAAAGCAGAAAATTAAAAGCTGGGATAGGATGGTAGCCAAGATAAAAGAAAAATTTATCCCAAATGACTATCAAATCAATATGTTCAGAAGATTGCAGAACTTGAGATAGAAAAGTTTATTAGTGAAAGAATACATTGAGGAATTTTATAGACTGAACATAAGGCTATACAGAAAGAGAATGAAGATGAAAAAATAGCCAGGTTTATAAATGGACTGAGATATGAAATACAAGAGGAGATCAACATGATGTCTATTAGAAAAGTCGAGGATTCTTATCAAGCAGCCTTGAAAGACGAAGAGAAATTGTCTATAAAGAAAGCCAACGAAACAGAGGAGGAAATTCAAGAAGAGGTAAGGGAACCAACAGAGAGAAGTTACAGAA
>CBVK0101998365.1:0-11917 GCA_900067695.1 Picea abies | reverse complement strand
CACACACACACACACACACACACACTTCTAAATCATACCATTCACAACCACCAAGTTATCCCCCCTATCCCCATGCCCATGAATGGTCCCACTTAACATGATGGGTCCCTTTACTATAATACAACTTACCACCCTATACCAATGTGACTGCAATAGGCATTGAAGGTCCATCATCACAACTCTGGGGGAGTGTGAGTCTTAATCCAAACACCTCCCAAACCTTCATCATCTGGACTCTTTGGTCCTCCCATCCTAGCTAGTATTTCTATACCCATGCCTCATTTGGAAGGTATTATTTCCCCCCCAAGCATCTAGTCTCATAAGCTACCTCACATACCCCATGCAACTCAAAATTCTAGTCCAAACACCCTCCACAACTCCAACTAGGAAATTATCCCAAGGCATCAAAACTCCAACATCACAACTCCACCAATGAGTATAACCCCCACCATATTCCCAAAGTTTTGATATCAAGAACTTTGCCCCCCTTGAACTTAGTTGGGATCTATGGCCCCAAGGCCTCATATGGTTGGTACCATGCCCCCCTAGGGATATTTTAAGGTATGCTAAAAAGTATACCTTTGGCATCTTGAGAGGTAAAATAACCATTGGCACAGATTTATTGATTGAATTCCCCCCCAACCCACAAGGTGTTACTTGTAGATGTTTCTCCTTCATGTGTATGGGCTTCCATGAGATCATTGAATGAACCATCCCTCAAGGCCCATGGGTAAATTTCTTATCAAGCTCCCACTCACAATATAAAAATTCAAGCATTAACATTATACCATCATGAATAACAATGAAACAATGTTAGTTATTGCACACCCTTATAATAATATCACATCATGAACTATCATCTTAAATATACATAAACTGGAAACACATGCTAACAATCACATGTATTCCTAAAAAGCATAAGACTGCATAACATCATGATTCATGATAACCAACTTAACACATAACATATGTGGAAATAGATTGAAACATCATGAACACTCTTATCATACTAAACCAGTTCAACACACAAAATCTATTAAAACAAAATAGCTAGTAATGCATAAATATATAATCAATAAGTACCTGGATATCACATCTAATGTTATAGAAATAACATCAAAATGCCTAACTAGTATATGGATCTATTCTTACTAAGTTTTTCAATCTAGGATGACTCTACAACAGGACATCATGGAATACCTTCATGAATAGAAAAGAACTGTATGCAAGCTATTGCATGCCATCTATTACCTCCTTAGATTACTAGTTGTCTTAACCCCTCCCACGATCTCATACTTATTTTACATAACTCCACTATGAGGAGTTATTCAGTCTAGATTCATTTTTATTTACACAAAAGTTTGAGGCTTGAAATTCCAAGTGTTACCTTAATAACCGAGAAGTCCTTTTCAATTACTTGATCATAAATCATGTGATCTATATTTCAAGTTAGTTACAATGCCAAGAGATATTGTCTAGATACCAACCATCTTAGGACTATAATTCCTCATCTTACTAAAGAAGAAGGAGATTTTTTGGATAAGTATAGTCAACATACTAATAAGATGTTAGACCTTTGTACACATTTTTCCTCATCCATGTACCATGTAAAAACTTTCAAGTAAGCCCCAATCATCTAGGGCCACAATAATCTAGGCATATATTCTTATCGATATACAAAATTCAACAATAATCTATTAATAACATTAATAGTATGCCTTAAATCATCAAAATCAAAATCAAAATTTCATATCTACGATGATATTAATATATATAGCCACCATTAACTCATCATCTTGATGCTTTGTCTTGTGTCATTCTATATATTTTGATCCCTTCACAAGGTCATATCACATCTCTAGATTAACTTATTCCAAGGACCACTATACCCAATAACATGTCAAGAGTTTGATATATGGTCATCATTATTTTAGTTTTCTATTGTGCTTTATCCACTTGTACCCATGGGTGATTTAGACTTGGTGATTTATACCTTACAACAATTATAATTTCACTAGTGGAACTCTCCAATTCCATTAGATAACCCATAATTTTGAATTATTTCTCTTTATAGCAGGGATACGATTCAAGATACATCATGTTGGGTATCTCTCCCAAGAACCCAGATGTACTCCTCAAGTATCTGGGGGGTCTACATAGTCACCAGTAAAATAAATTGATGTTTTTCAAGCTAAGGACAGTGAACGAGGCATGTGTACAGGAACAATATCTATAAAACATAGGCCATAAGAAAGGGAAACCAAGTGGTTCCAAGTAGAAAGATCACTAGGAAGCTTACAAGGAGGAGAATAAGTGCAAAAGGTGGTGAATCTGAGTAGCCTTCATCACCAAGAAGATAAGGATATGAACAAACTCTTCCACATTGGGATCTAGGTCAAGAAGACCAAGATAGACACTTTGTTCGACTTTGATTCATAAGCTAATCTCATAGTAGCAAATATGGTCAGCAAGTTTGGATTGAAGGTTTGTGATCATTCTACCCCATATCCATTAGGTTGGGTAAACAAGGATGCAAAGATAAAGTTAAAATAACAATGTAAGATTAAATTTATTGTAAGTGCATACTTTATTGATGAAGTGGTGTTGGATGTAGTACCCTTGGACGCGTGTGGTGTAGTTTTTGGGAGCCCCTACATGTATAGGAGGGATGCAATATTCATACAGAAAACTAACTAGTATCTTTTGATCAAGGATGGTAAGTCCTACATAATCAACACACACAAAGCTAAATCTAAGATCTTACTAGTAAGTCCCAACCAAGCCAAGAAGTTGATTAGTTCCAGTAAGAAATATGTTTTACTTTTCTTAAGAGAAAATAGTCTAATGATGAGTCGATGAGAGTAAAGGCATCCTTGGAGGGGTGTACTAAAGAGAAGAAACATCAGTTGGAGGAGTTTCTCTAGGAATACAAAGAAGCGTTCCATGATCCTAAAGGGTTACCACCCAAGAGGGAAGTCGAGCACAAAATACAGTTATTTCTATACTCCCCATTGTCAAATATTGGGTTGTATAGATAGTCCTTATGGAAACAAATTAAGTGAAAAAGTAGTTGCAACAACTGTTGGAGTAGGGTGTGATTCTACCAAGCACATCCCACATCTCATGTAGGTGTTAGAGACTCTGAAGAAGCACTCGCTTCTAGATAACCTTAAGAAATGTGAGTTTTCTCATCAATCTTTGGTGTATTTGGGGTATGTGATATGTGGAGGGGAGCTCAAGATAGATCCTACACATATGGAGGCCATCATGAAATGACCAGTTCCCACAAATGTCATTGAAATTAGGAGTTTTGTTGGGGTATCATAGTACTTGTAGAAGTTCATAGCTTCATTTTCAATGGTAAGAGTTTCCAGCAGGGGAAGAGTCAACAAAAGGATTTCAATGAGTTGAAAAGAAAGACCAGTCAAGCACCCGTTATCACATTACCAAACTTGCAAAATCCTTTCAAAAAGGAGACAGATGCAAGTGGGTATGCCATGAGAGTAGTTTTTATGTAAGGAGGAAATATTGTATGCTATCATTCTGAAATATTTCATGGGGAAGTTCTCAAATACCCTACCTATGAAAAGGAAATCTATGCCCTAGCTCAAGTTTTCAAGAAGTGGAAGAACTATCTGATGGGTAAGGAGGTTATCATCCACATAGATCACCAACCACTATAGTAGTTGTAGGACCAGAGTAAGCTACAACAAACCAAACATTACAAGTGGATGGGGTTTTTACAAAAAAAATCATCTAGTCATCAAGTATAAGAAGGGCATCACAGATAGGCTGGCAAACATGATTTCAAGTCCACCCACATCCAAGATTGTAGCTTTGGGAACTCTAGTGCACATGGATCCTTTTACCCATGATGCATATAGAGAGACATACACAAAATATGAGGACTTCAAGGTGTTTCAACAACTACAGGGCCAAATTCATATAGAAGAAGGTGATGACAAGGTTGACTATCATTTCCAGAATGGGTTACTCTACAAGCTTGAAAAGATCTATGTCCCTAATGGTGAACAACTACATCTTGTCAGAGAGGCTCACATCTCCAATGTTGCAGGGCATTTTGGTGTTCAGAAGATAGTTTCCAACTTATGGAGGTATGCGTACTAGCTCAAAATGCAAGAATATGTAGCACAATATATTAGAGGATGTATACTTTGTTGTACCAACTGGCCTAGTAATAAGAAGCAAGTTCTATACCAGGGCCTTACATGTACCCACTTGACCTTAGGAAAGCATTTCCATGTATTTTGAGGGAGGTTTACCAACAACCAGGAGGGGACATGACTATCTATTTGTGGTAGTTGATAGGTTCAACAATATGTGCATTCTCATGCGTCGTAAAAATACCATCAAAGGACATGAAGAAAAAAACATGTTCTTTAACAGGTCTGGGTGCACTTTGGGATACCAAGAAGCATAATCCCAGACAGGGATACCATATTTCTCAATAAATTTTGGACTAAATTGTAGGAGAATATGGACACTAAGTTGAATATATATACAACATTTCATCCATAGAAAAATGGGTAGACATAATTAGTCAACAGGACTTTGGTGCAACTTTTGAGGGGTTACAATCAAAATCATCCAAAGACCCAGAAAGAAAATATGATCTACACATAACACTCTTATAATAGAGTATTCCACACTTCTACTAGTAAGTCACCTTTTGAAAGTTGCTTTGGATATTTTCCACCTTCACCGTTGGATGTTGTATATGGAAATCAAGGAGGAGTGAGGTAGGAACTCATAGGAGATGCATTGAGAGTAGAAAAAATTGTTGAGAAGATTAGGAAAATCCACTTGCAAGTAGAAGAGACATTGAACAAGTGACATGAAAAATAGAAGGCCATACATTATCAACATAGAACCGAGAATTCATATGAAGTGGGAGACATATTTTGGTTACAAATGAACAAGGAAGAGGTATTGGTAAGAAGATCAAGGCTCTATGGTATGGACCTTTTGATAAATTGGAGAAGGTGGGAGATAACGCCTACAAACTCAGTCTACCCCCATACATGCACATTTACTTAGCAGTGAATGTAGAGAATCTAAAAATATGTGAGCCTTCCATGTTGGAGTAGGAGGAGGATTGGGTCCTACCTACCATAGAGGACTTAACACCAGATGCTCAGGAAAAGTTGGCAAAAGTAAGTTTTGCAGAAGAAGTCCAGAACTACAAGACATGGACAACATGACCTTTGATAGATAAGATTTAAAGGAAAACTTCCAGGAAAAGAAAAATGGTACTCCAGGGAGAAGGTGTTGATATTATGGTAGTTGCAGGAGGTATTAACCTCCACTTGTAACCTTTGACGAGACTAGAATATTTCGGGAAGTAAGAGAAACCCTAAAGCCTTGGACAATAACCCTAGAAGACAAGGCAACTAAAGAGAATAATTAATATTGTGTTTTTATCCCCCAGGAAGAGAAGTCGGCCTAGAAAAATAAGAAGGAGTAGTATAAATAGAGGGCGCTAGAGCTCATTTGTAACTCACTCACTCACAATTGCATAAGGCTAGTTGTGCACAAGTTTGGAGAGGAGCTGCAGTTGCAGCTGCTGCAACTTGTGTTTCGGTTTCTGGCTTGGAATTTTTGCTTGGTATTTGGTTATCTTTGCTTGGTGCACTAATATTGGTTGGCTATTGATTTGCTACCAGAATTCTTCTCTCTGTCAAGGTCAAGGTGCTCAGGGGTGGCCTTTGTGACTATGGTTGGGTGACAATATTGCTATATTGTCTATAGTTAAACGAGCACACCCACTTTTCTAATAGGTTATGGGCCCACAACTCCTTCATTCAGTATAACCACTGGAAGAAAGCTAATCCATAAGATTATCAAGATCGTTGAAGAATTGTCACTAGGGTTTCTAGCAGGTGCAATTACTGAAGCACTATCGCTAGGGTTACTAGAAGGTGCAGCTGCAAACCCTAAAAAATTGTGCCCAACACCTTATGATGGAACACCTTACTCAAGGAGAAGACAATCTAGTGTGTTTTATTCCAACACACATATTGGCACTCTCAAAAGGAAAAAAACGTCAAGGTTGATATTTTGGGTCAAAGTCAACATTTGACTAGTCAAAGTCAAATTTTGACCAGCTATCATCTACACTATTCAACTCTTACAGGAACTCTTGAATATGACATATGGATAATTAATAGTGGAGCTTCTAGGCATATGACAGGAGACCAGGTCAGACTCTCCAGTATGAATGAAACAAAGACATCCTATAAGGTAGAACTTGGAGACAAGAACACTTATCTAGTCAAAGGAATTGGTCAAACCTCCATCAAATTGAAATCATGTAACAATGTTCATTTGAGCAATGTCTTATATGTACCTGGTCTAGAAAATAATCTTGTATCTATATCTTTCCTAGAAGACAAAGGAAACATAATAGCCTTTGTAGATGGTGAAGTATTATCTTCATCTAGAGACTCTAGCATAGAGAATGCTAGAGTTATTGGAACTCATGAAGGAAGATTATACAGACTACTAGAACGTAATGATGAAAATCTTGTACATGATGAAGTCAATATCATTGAACTTTGGCATAGAAGGTATGCTCATCTTAACTATCAAGAATTACCTTTCCTCAAGAAAATGGTTGAAGGAATACCAAAACTACAATCTAATCATGAAGGAATTTGCAGAGGATGTGCACTTGGTAAAAATGTTAAGAAGCCACTCTCAAGTAGCAATAATAGATCTAAGGAAATCCTAGATCTAATACATTCAGATGTTTGTGGTCCGATGCCAGTCAAATCTCTAGGAGGTTCTCTTTATTATGTAATCTTCATAGATGATTACTCAAGAAAGACTTGGTTGTATCTCTTGAAGACAAAGGATGAATTTTTCAACAAGTTTCAAGAATTCAAAGAAAAAATAAAAAACCTCACAAGCAAAAAAATCAAGACTTTGAGAACAGAAAATGGAGGAGAATACACATCCAAAAAATTTGTTGCCTTTTTAAAAAAAATAGGGATTAGGAGGGAGATAATTGTTCCTCATAATCCTCAACAAAAAAGTGTAGAAGAAAGGAAGAATAGATCCACCGAGGAAACCATGAAGGCACTAATGAATGATCAAGGTTTATCCATGTATTTATGGGGAGAAGCAACCATGAAAAAAATATATGTTCAGAACATAAGTCCCCACTGCATATTGAAGGATATGACTCCAAAATAAGCATTCTCATGAAAGAAACCCAACATGGAACACTCAGTAATCTTTGGGTGCCCTGTTTATATTCATATCCCCAAGGATAAAAGGAATAAACTAGAACCCTCAGGAAAGAATGGAATATTTGTTGGATAGAGTGAATCATCCAAATTATATAGAATCTATATTCCATAATACCATAATATTGAAGTCAGTAGAGGCATAACCTTCAATGAGAATATTGCTTTCAAGAAATCTATAGAAGAATCAATGGAAGAAGAAGAATATGAAGAGCCTAAAGAAGAAAACACCTATCTTCCAGAAAGTCAAAATGAAGAACCATAACAACTTGATCATCCGATGCAACCATGTGAACCTATTGAATCATTCATTGTACCCAAAACTAGAAAACTTCCAGCTTGGCTTGAAGCTACTCTACAAGAAGCAGAAAGACTCAAAGCTCCAAGTAGCACCTCCATAGAAAGAAAAGGGCCCAAAAGATTCTCCGGCTATGCAGAATGTATGAAAAATATTATAAATTAAGAACCCACCATATTTGAAGAAGAATCTCAGAAGAAACAATGGAAAGAAGCCATGATAGAAGAACACCAGTCTATCATGAAAAATGACGTGTGGGAAATCATGCCTAGACCCAAGGAAAAATCAGTGGTAACTTCAAAATGGGTCTATAAGATCAAACATTCAGTAGATGGAAGCGTGGAAAAATACAAGGCAAGGTTCATAGCTAGAGGGTTCTCCCAGAAGGATGGATAATATTATGAAGAAACCTTTTCTCTTGTTTCCAAATATACTTCTATTAGAGCCATTATGTCTTTTTTTGCTTCCATGGGATGGATTCTACATCAGATGGATGTAAAGACAACTTTTCTAAATGGAGCAATTGAAGAAGAAGTATACATTGAACAACTTCAAGGTTTTGAAGTACATTCCATAGACACTCATGTTTATAGATTAAACAAAGCCCTGTATGGATTAAAGCAAGCTCCAAGAGATTGGTATGCCAGAATAGAAAATTACTTAATAAGACTTGGTTTCTATAAGACTCATGCATATGCAAATCTCTACTACAAGGTTGTGAACAATGCACCTGTGATTCTACTACTATATGTTGACGACTTATTCTTGACAGGTTGAAAGTCTCTCAATGTAAGAACGAATTAGATTTTGAGTTCAATATGAAATATCTTGGGTCTCATGCACTATTACTTGGGACTAGAAGTATGTTAGAAGCATGGTGAAGTATTCCTTGGAAAAGGAAAGTATGTAGTGAAGATTATTCAGAAATTTGGAATGATGGATTGCAAATCCATGGCCAATCCTATGACCACAGATATAAGAAAAGTAAGAGACTCACTGATTCAGTAGACCCATCCCTATATCAACAGTTGATTGGGTCATTGACGTATCTAGTGAATACTTGACCATATATTTTCTTTGTTGTAAACATCTTAATCTAGTTCTAGGTGGAACCAAGACATGAGAATTGGATAGTTGCAAAGAATGTTCTAAGATATATTTGTGGGACGCTAAACTATGGTTTAAGATACACCTCATTCAGTGATATACAACTTCATGGATTCAGAGATTCAGATTGGGCGGGGAGTGCATAAGACAAAAGGAGTACTTCAGGGATGTGTTTCAGTTTGGGCTTTGCTATGATATCATGGGCCAACAGGAAACAAAAGTCCGTTGCACTCAACACAACAGAAGCATAATATATCGCAACATGTGAGTTATGTACCGAAGAAGTATGGCTGAGGAAGCTAATTTCTGGATTATTTGACCAGGTACCAGATTAGACCATAATATATTGTGACAATCAAAGTTGTATGAGGATATCAAAACATCCAATGTTTCATGACCGGTTGAAACATATGGAGATCAAATAGTACTTTATTCATGATAAATTCTAGGAAGGATAAGTGAAACTCCAGTATATCTCCACAAATGAGTAGGCAACATATATCTTGACAAAGCCTTTGTCTAGGGTAAAGTTTGCATACTTAAGGGACAAGATGGGGCTCATGGAGATAACTCCCTTAGTTGAAAAGGAAGAGATGGTTTCTCAGGTTGAGAGGGAGCATTGATATATATTATTGATTCATGGACAATAATTTTTTGGTTTGGAAAATGGTCCAGGTTGGGCAGTTCCTTTCCATTCTGGAAAGTAGTTCGACATTTTTGACGGACAAGAATTTTCTAGTTTAGAAAATGGTCCAGATCGGACAGTCATTTTTGTAATGAAAATGATGCGATAGATTGTTGATGTACCATAGACATTGATTCCCCTTGTGGTCAGTGTGGGGGAATGGTATAGGAAAATCAATCTTCTTGGCAGTCACTCTAAGTAGTGGTCAAGTAGAGTGGTCATCCTCGCCAGGAAGTCATTCTTTTGAAGTTCACAATTGTGAGCAATTTTGAAGAATGGTATGTTTTGGAGGTTGGTGTAGGATAGTCATTTCCTTAGGAAATGATTTAGACATTCATTCCCTAGGGAAGACTCATTCTCTTTAGGTTTCACTATGATTATTTTTGGAGGAATGGCCCAGTTAGGTGAGTGGTCTAGGTTCAACAATCAGGGACAAACATTCCCTAGGGAAAACTCATTGTCTCCAGGTTGCACTATGATTAGTGTTGGAGGAATGGCCCAGTTAGGTGAATGATCCAGGGTTAGAAATCAGGGATTTTTATTCTTCTATGCTTGGGAAGAATAGTCAATATATCCCATGGCTGATGGTTTATATTATGAGGGGAGATGATCTTACATATCTCACAGATGTGAGTGGAAGAATGGCCTAGATGACTCAGTTTGTATCATGATATTGTTTATGCAGATTGATATTAGATTATATGATTGTTGTAGAGATTGTATGTCTTTGGACAATAGTCATATGCTATTGTGGTGGATGTGATCCACTAATAGTGATTGTGGGTCACTGGTTAGTAGCACTGTGCTACCAAGACTGGTTTTGTACCACCATATAGTAGTTGTATACTACTATGAATAGACACAATAGTGTTCTATTGGATGGCATTGTTCTGATTGCCATGGAGACTATCCAGTTGGATATCGATGACAATGCTCGTGATTTGATCATGAGATAGCATGTGTGGCTATGTTGATGATAACAGTTGAATGGTCTATTTGTGCTCAAGACCATTTCCTTCTATAGCTCCCTATCTAGGAGGGAGTGTTGATATTATGGTAGATGTGGGAGGTACTAACCTCCACTTGTGACCTTTGACGAGACTAGAATATTCTGGGAATCAAGAGAAACCCTAAATCCTTGGACAATAACCCTAGAAGACAAGTTGGCTAAAGAGAATAATTAATGTTGTGTTTTTATCCCCCAGGAAGAGAAGTCGGCCCAGAAAACTAAGAAGGAGCAGTATAAATAGAGGGCTCTAGAGCTCATTTGTGGCTCACTCACTCGTAACTGCATAATACCAGTTGTGCGCAAGTTTGGAGAGGAGTTGCAGCTGCAACTACTGCAACTTGTGTTTTGGTTTCTAGATTGGACTTTCTGTATGGTCATTGTTTATCTTTGCTTGGTGTGCTAGCCTTGGTTTGCTATTGATTTTCTATTGGAATTATTGTCTTTGTTAAGGTTAAGGTTCTCAGGGATGGCCTTTGTGCCTATGGTTGGGTGACAGTAATGTTATATTGTCTATGGTTAAACGAGCACACACACTTTTCTAACAGAAGGTAGAGGAACATTTTCCTCACCTCATTCATTAAATATTTTGGGGACCAAAAACATCCCTAAATGAGAAGGTATGATCCATATTGGATCATTATATTATTTTTCATCTATATCAATTCTTTTAGAGTGGAATTGGATGAATCAACTTGCAGGGTCATTTTAACAGTACGTCCCAGTTTGGAAAATTGAGGTTTGAAACCTTTTGGAGACATTTTGAGGAATCAAATTGTTGATTAATTGGGTTGGTTTTCATTGATGTCAACCCTTGAATAAATTCTGGTAGCGAATTTCGGTAGCACAAAGGTTTGGGTAATGGACCCAAGTTTGGTTGATGTATATGGTATGATTTTTGATATATTTGTAGGTAAGACTATTCTAAATGGATATTACATGTCATGTCATTTCCAGTGGTATGTGGAACATCACATAACTCCTCACAGTTTAAGATTTATGGCTTTACGAAGTTGAAGGACCCTCATATGATTGGCTTGAAACCCCAAAAGGTCAAAGAAATCAAATTGCTTGCAGAGAAGAAATTATTTAAATAATAAAGTGAAGTGAAAAAGTCAAAGAATATTATTTAAATAATAAAGTGAAGTGACAAAGTCAAAGATGATTATTTAAATAATAAAGTGAAGTGACAAAGTCAAAGAGGATTATTTAAATAATAAAGTGAAGTGAGAAAATTAAAGAGGATTATTTAAATAATAACGTGAAGTGACAAAGTCAAGGAGGATTATTTAAATAATAAAGTAAATGGAGTTTCTAATTATGGAAAGTGGTTATAAGAAGGTTAACCCTAAAATGAGTAAAATGGGTTAAGTGCTCAAGTGGAAAATGGAAAGGTTGGACATAGGTGACTATGTGGACAAAGTGGCTATGTGGACAAAGTGGCCTAGAAGATGCTTCTAAGGAAGCTAATTGGAGAGTATAAATAAGAGGCAATGCTCTCTCATTTTAATCACACTTGAGAATTTGAATATATACAGGTGACTGAGGTAACC
>CBVK0101998363.1:0-22710 GCA_900067695.1 Picea abies | reverse complement strand
TTTAACCCCCCTAGGTGCCCACTAAAGAATATAACACATATCCAACATGCTCCCACTTGTTGCTTTCTTTTCATATCGGGGGTTACAAGGGTACATAGTCAACAATATATGACATTAGTGCCCATAAATTCTCTACACCAAGATAAATTCTCAGTGCTCACAGATTTTATTTAATGAATCTTCAATTTTCTTCAAAGTTTCCACCTTCTGCTATGGGGAAATTCCCCCTAAACTAGGTCTTAGGAATAGGTAGAGTGATAACTCCCTTAAAATACTAACTTATCTCTAATATACCCAAAAATAATCTAGACTAAGTGATCATATAAATAGAGAAGAAAAGGTTAATGAGTGCACATTAAATCCTTACGATTGATGTAGACCTCTTCCACTTATTGTTGCCTCCTAGATCACATATCTCCTCCCAAAGATGACCTACAAGGGGTTAATAATACAATGCAACAACATATACAATCTCTAATAATCGCTTAAAAATCCAAAATATAGATATAAATGCTCAAATTAACAAGAACATGTACACATAGGGTTTTGGGACAAAGATAATATCTTTTATTCAAATTCAAGATAAAAAGGTTACAACCTTTACTTGTGAACACCACTCTACGAACCAAGTTTGGGCTCCTATGTCTTGGCTCCAAGTGCATCAATCCCACATAATATTATTACAACCAAAATTCCATCAAGGGAAGGAGAAAGGGTTGCATAGGGGGAATGTATGGAGGGGAAATTTGAGGATAAAACATAGAGCAAGATGTGAATCTTGGGGAATGAGAAGGAAAGGATTATGGCACAGTTTCCTTATTCTCTTGTTCATATGTCTAAATGACTCCCCAAGACCTCTTTTTATATGAGAAAAATATGCTTATTTGGTTTGGGGATGGGCTACAAGGGATAAAATAGTTAGAAAACCCTCTATAGCTCGTGAACTCCACCGAAATATGTGCAATTTTACATTTTTTTCAACTTTTGGAGGTAAACGCGGGCTAACTAGCATGCGACTGCCAGCAAGTGTATGTGCGTGGGATAACTAGCATGCAACACGTGGGTGTACGCAGGCTATTATTGCAACAACGCATGTGTACACTTTCCAAAAAATGGTTTTTTAGAAGGAAGACTCAACAATGTGTTTAGCAAAGTATGCAAATGGATAGGCTAATGTCTTGGATGCATAGATGTGTCATTTTTGGACTATAACAGATGCCCTGTAATGTGTGAGGTCAGAAGAGAAAATGATGGCTGAAACACATTAAAATATATTTACACAGTGGGAAGGCATGGAGTTGAGAGAGCCCAAGACAAGTGTTTGTGAGTGTGTCATATGCAAAATAATGATATGTCTCTAAGGTGGGCATACCCACACTGGGGATAAACTAAGCATGACTTCCAATCAAGCACATTACATATCCATGTCATATAAAATAATCATTACTATAAGAAAAATATGAATGTCTATATAAAGTGTAGGCACGAACAATACACAGCGGATCTACATCTCAAAATCATATGGAGATATACAAGTACAATGTGATCTGCTACCTCAGGAAGCATCGATGCCTTTGACTGGATATGATAACTTCATAGCTCGAGCAACAATTTCAATCTCTTGAAAACTTAGGTAGGAGTAGACTAGGAGTGTAAGAATAACCATTATGAGTTCTTCGACATGCCATCAGGGAAATACTAGAGAATCTCGATCATCAGGAAAAAAACTTCATTAATTTTGAATTCGAACTTGATTGGATGCTTAGGATGGTTGACTCATGAAATTCAAGAGATCAACTACAGAATGGTCGACTTAGGTCAGATGAAAATTCCCTTTAACAAAAGCACGATAAAATTATGAGACTCAGGATGCATATTATTGACATAAGTCTGTGACACAGGAGGCAGCACAATCTCTCCATATGTTTGGAAGAGTAACGAAATGGAGGAGGACACAACTCTATGTAATGAGAAAAACTTCCTAAGGTCATACTAGACCCCAATACTTGTGAAACAAAAGAAAGGATGTGCTTTGTCTAAGGGAGACTATTGTGTTGTCGATAAAAAATAATGTATATCATGTCCCCTCTTTTTGGAATATTTTATGTTTTTGTCGTTTTCAAATTTTTAACGATCTTGAAAAAGAATAAAAGAATGCTACATTACAAAGGAGGAATGAGTGTCACGGGAAATAAAACTATTTCCAAGCACATGGAACATACTTATGTTTAGTGCAAGGAGATATGTGCAGGATAAGGACACTTGGGAAAATTCCTCCATGGGTCAAGGTGTCAGATCGTAGGGGAAAAAGGTGCTACAATGCTTGCATCTAAGGAATGATTTAAAGGTTTAGTAATAGCAACATGAATCCGACATTAGACCAAAGAAGAAAGGATGAGACATGTGATGAAAATACAACATGAAACAACAAGACTCATTCCATGTGAATTTTTACGATCCCAGAGAAGGTAAGCTCTGTGGTTTTTCATGTTTAGAGAGTCTAAAAAACACTAAAAGAAGACTCCAGAGTATTCCTTTTTCGTAATTATTTCAGTCGGTCCCAAAAGGAGGTAAAATTATACCGAAAGGAAGTCTCTTCAAAACCATTTTAACGAGTGTGACATAGACAAGATCAGTTGGCTATATATTCAATTTTAAGGAGTCTTAAAAGAGATTAACTATGGACTCACATAATTTTTCAAAATCTAGTCCCTTAGCCCGAAAAAGTATAAAACATAAATTAGGATAACTCTACCATCAAGACATGTCTCCCGAGGTGTACCTTTTTTCGAGGTAATCTATTTGCCAAAAAAATGGTTAAACTTATGCCAAATAGATATTCCTTCTGGACCAATTAACGAGTGTGAAAGGAACAAGGTCACTCGACAATATTTTCATATTTAAGGAGTCTGAAAATAGCTTAACTATGGAATATGAGGGGGTTCATTTTTTGTAGATAATCTCCAGGGCCATAAAAAGAGATAAACCAAAACCAGAGATAATTCCCCTTTTTCACAAATTTAGTCTCTCAGGCTCGAAAAAGGGTTAAACTTATGCCTCAAAATACTCTCCTAGAGAACCGAAGCTCCTAGGGAATACCTTTATTCATAAATTAACCATTTGGACCGAAAAAGGGGTAAACTATCACTCGAAAAATGTTCCTTCAAATTTTAGTTTGACTAACATGAAGGGAAACAAGATCGCTCGACAATGTTTTCAATTTTAGAGAGTCTAAAAAGGGCTTAAAGAAAACTCCAGGGGGGCTTATTTTCTGAAGTAATATGAACGAGACCGAAAAGAGTAAATAAATTATTGTTATATGTTGATTTCAAATCTTAAGAGATCTTGAAAGACAAGAAGCCATGCTCTTAAGGAGTCCCTTGGCTATAGGCTAGAAAAAGATGAAGAAGAATGAGGCTTCAACACACAGTCATGACGGGAATAAAAGGACTCCCAAGCCTATGGAAAGAACTCAAAACATGGATGCCAAAATGTAGCAAAGGATCTACCTAGGGTATCCATGTAGAGGAAGGCTCTACCACCTAATTACGAAACTTCTAAAGAAGCATAGAAGGTTATGTGTCGCACTTCGGTGGGGTCAATCCTAAGGCCAAATGAACCAGGAAACGGATAATGCAAAAATGAAAGTAGGGAAAAAAACCTAATCTATATGCCAGTTTCGAGGTCAATACCTGTTAGAACGGATCGATGTGATGAAAAAATGTCAAATAAAAAATGTCTCCAAGATGCTGGATATAAGGCCAATAACACTCATCCAGAAGTTAATAAATCCAATATAGATAGAAACTTCAAAAATTAAGAAGTGGTACTAAATAAAATACTTGAAAACAACAAACCCAGACAGTACAATATGGTACAAGGAATTGCACAACCTTACGTATCATGCATAGTATTGGTTTAGGTAGAGCCAAGTTCTAGGCTCTGATGAAGATTCTCTTCGATAGTCAACCTAGAAAGTCTCCCAAAAGAGAAGAAAACACAAACCACAATGTAATTCTTCCCACAGTATAGAGATTGTAGTCATGGCTTTAAGGACAACCTCATTTGAAGGAAATTCAATATCTGAGGAATCACATGAACAAGGAGAGTCGATAGTCCCAAAGGGTGAAGTAAAATGACCATGTTCCATATGATGATAGAGGTTCAGGTCAAGACTAGCAAGGTATATCAGTGAAGAATCACAAGCACGAGGGCTCGAGGATATACAAACATTGAGATCATACTCAAAAGGATACTCAAAACCACTCGTACCAAGAGGAGAAAGCAAGGGCTCCCATGCCCCCATTGGATAAAAAAATTGATCAATTGTTGAGACTATTTCTCGAGAAGGAAAACATGATTGCAGAGGTTCCTACTTAGAAACAATTGAACATTGAGGAGAAGACGACACATAGTTTATCCGTGGTGGGGTAGAGTCTACACAAACACTAGGAACATATAAAGAGGAAGCCTAAACTAACACTGAATTAGGATGGTGATTATCATATTCCAATTGGTCAATACTGATAGTTCTTCCATTGTGAGGGAAATGCATCATTAAGAACAGTGTAGACACCACAACATTCATAGCATATACATAATCATGCTCAAGAGGAATATTAAAATCTAATGGGCCTTGCACCACTATAACATTGAAAAGGACAATCTTCCCACCTAATGGGATAGGAAATTGAGGAAGAATCCCCAAATATTCACTAGGACGTCTATCAAAAGCCAACAACTCATGTGAAGTAGACATAAGCTCGAGAGAGCCCAAAGATTTCCAAGACAAGGAGGATAAAATACTTGCGGAGGCTCCTTCTTCCATGATGCATTGGTAAAAGAAAATTGAATTAGCTTCAACCTTATTTGAAAATGTGCAAAAGAAGGAAGGTGAGGCTCAACAAGTTCATTCCAATCAAAGGAAACCATCCTAGGACTTGGAGAGGGTGTGATCAAAGTGAGAAGAATACCCCCTTGTTCTGAAAGTACTGAACTAGAAATGATAAAAACATAGTCGTTAGATACGTTATTCCCTATCAGAAGAGTGGAATCAGCCAAATATTGCATCCTTTTGACCACTTTGATAGACTTGACACTCTCCAAGAGAATAGTGGGATTAGCCAAAGATTGCATCGACACGACCACTTCCTCAACCACTGGTTGAATAGGCTGCAAGAAAACGTGGTCTGAAGGAGAATCACCCCCCAAAAGAGGAATGGGGTTGGTCTACGATTGCATCAACATGACCACTTCATCAACTAAAGGTTGAATATACTCCGAGGAAGCCTTAGAAGAATCAGAATAAGAAGATATTGTAAACAAATGCCACAATCTTCGTGCCTCTGGAAGGCCAAGGCATAAATGAGTAAGGTGATCTCCCTTGTGAAACTTACAAGGGAACTTAGGCTTACATCATATCTGTCTAGTTTTATCAACATAATTCATTCCCCAACATGAATAGAAGTGGTTGGTTTCATATCACTCGTATGACTCACATTGATGAGAATTGTGCCCCCAACATGACTTGCAATGGTTGGTTTCAAATCTCCAACGTGACTTGAAGAGGTTGGTGATTGGTTGATAAAATGAATCACAGAGTCTATAGACCTATTGTCAATATGACTAACCATGACTGGGATTTTTCCCCCAACATGACTTACATAGTTTGGTTTCTTTCCCCCATCATGAATTATAGAGGCTAGGTGTTGGTATTCAACTTGACTTGTAGAGGTTGATGACCTATGTTGAACATGACTCGCAGAGGTTGGTGATTTCTTCTTCCTATTCTTACTGTTTCTATTTCATTTAGAATTTCGATTACTGGTAGTTATACTTTCACCAGATAAGGTAGAAGGAGGAGGATTGGACTTTGTTGATGAAGGAACATCAATGTGACGCCCATGACATAAGTTTCTTAACTAAGAAGTGTCAAGATAATTTGAGACATTTTGAATGGTACCCAACCAAACTGATAGTCCTGCATTCAACTCGAGAATGTACAAAGTGGCCATCAAAGTGACACCAAAGTTTTCAAAGAAGGGAAAAGAACAAGAATCCCCTTGTGAAGGGGTTCCTTGGTTTGTATCATCAAGAACTTTGGCCATAAATATCTTATCCATAGGTTCTTCCCTTATGGGATTTTTCAAGTCCATAAAATTCTCACACATTGACTCTGGTAAACCATTGGTATAATAATATACGCTTATAAGGAGGTGGCTCCATGTTTCTGAGAGGAAGACTGAAAATTCCTCACAATCGACAGAGTGGGAGGTATACCACCTTTGGTCATAGACCCAAAGCAATGACTAACTAACTTGATATGGTCAACTAGGGAGAATAGAGCACACCACTAAGAATAAAAGCCTAAAAAGATACAAGCTAAACAAAGGACCCTTTTGAATGATTCTGACCTAGGGAGTTGAAGTATTGATCATCCAAATCATTCATAAAGGAAAATGTTTGGCTAGGAGAAGCAGTTACCCAAAACTCCAATCGACGGCCCCCTCAGGTGTCTCCTAGAGAGTACAGAGTTTGCCTCAACTGTTGTGATACAACCCTCGTAGTCATCTGTGTTTCAACTTATAAAATGGAAAATAAGCCACCAAATTGTAATCAACAACTAGGGGGGTACAGTTGATAGTCGATCGAGTGTATGGGAAAGGTAACTAATCTCGAAGATCCTCCTGAGGCCTGAAACACAATAGGTCCATAATCACTCTTAGATTACCTTGGACGGATCCAAGTGTCTCATAGGTCTAACACAAGTTGGGCCAGTAATTCTATAGGATTGAACCCCAATACACACTCTCCCAAATGCTTTGTCAGGATCATGAGTGGATATCTCCATCATGATCCTCCACATGACCTCGTGTTTGACTCCTGTGTTAGATGAACTTCCTAGATTTAGTAATTACAAGATGGATTTTTCACACCCTAACACAGAAACCTAAGTTAAATTTTGTTTTCCCTTGGAGATTTTACCTCTCCACACCAAATCCAAGTCCCTAGCCTAATCTATTGGTGAACCCTAGAAAAAGTGTTACTAATATATTTTAGATTAGTGTGTTCATTTTAAGGGATTTTCTTACTCAAGGAATGGAAGTGAAACTGATGTTGTTTGAGAATATTGTGAAAAACAAACTAATTATAACATCAAAAAAGAAGACTTTACATTCACTCTACAAATGAAAAAGAGTTTCAAGAAAAAAATCATGAACAATCCTTCAAACCTAAAAATGCAATCTTTTCTCCTTTCCATGCAAGATGCACAATGCAAATTTTGAGTGAAACAAAAGAGCAAATGAAAATATTTTATTTATTATTTTTATTTTGAAATGATTTCAAGATGAGAAGAAAACACAACCCTATTATAATTTATTTTTCTTTTTCAAATAAAAATCCAAAGAAATGCAAAGAAAGAAAGAGACCTAAAAAACCTTTTTTTTTTTAATTTTCTTTCAATCAGAGAAAAACTAAGAAATATGATAAAAGAAAAATGCAAATCATTTTTCTTAAAATTCAATCTAAAAATAAGCCAAAAATGCTTGGAAACACAAAGAGACAAGAGGATTTTATTTATTTATTTCATAAACAATATGAGCCTGCAAACTCTCTAAACTCCAAACAACATAAGCTTCTAGAACTAAGGAAGACCTAGGAACCACAAATTTCCTGTTGGAAAAAAAAAATTGAAAAAAAAAAATCTCTAAGGCCACAGAGACACGTGTTGTGCATAGATAGACTGTGTATGCACGTGGTCTATGTATAATGCATAACACATATGTACCTGTGTTGTACAAATAATGGGTCGTGTACACCTCTGCAAATTTTCAAAAAAGAAAACGTTTGGACAGACAACTTGGGAAATGGAAGCTGGTAGGAACCGAGAAGGTGATCAAAGACCCAACCTAACTTAGAACACTTATAAAACTCAAAAATAAATTAAAAATCAAATCAAACCAAGATCTCCCCCTAAGACCCTAGAGACAATCCCTAATGGAGTCGTCAATTATGCTATTGGGAAATTCTTCCTAAACTTAGACTAGTCTAAGGAATAGGCAGAGCGATAACTCCCTTAAAAGATTTACTTATCTCTAATCTACCCCAAAGAAATCTAGACTAATTGATAAGAGAAAGAGAGAACATAAGGTTAATGAGTTCATCTTGAATCCTTACAGTTGATGTAGACCTCTTCCACTTGTTGTTGCCTCCTAGACCATAAATATCCTCCCAAGGCTGACCTGCAAGGGGTTAAGAATACAATGTAATAACATATACAATCTCTAATAATCACTTAAAAGTCCAAAATCTAGATATAAATGCTCAAATTAACAAGAACATGTGCACATAGGGTTTTGGGACAAAGATAATCTCTTTTATCCAAATTCAAGATAAAATTATTACAACCTTTGCTTATGAACACTGCTCTATGAACCAAGTATGGACTCCTTTATCATGGCTCTAAGTGCATCAATCCCACATACGATTCTCACAACTAACATGCCATCAAGGGAAGGCATAAGGGTTTCATAGGGAGAATGGATTGAGGGGAAATATGAGGCTAAAATGTAGAGCAATATGCAAATCTTGGGCAATGATAGGGAAAATATTTTGGCAGATTTTTTTTATTATCTTGTTCATATATCTAAATGACTCCACAAGACCTATTTTTATATGAGAATTAGATGGTTTTTCTCTTTGGGGATGGACTACAAGGGGTAAAATGGATAGGAAACCCTCCATAGCTTGTAAACTCCATTGAAATATGTGCAATTTATATATTTAGAAAAATTTGGAGGTAAACGCGGGATAAATAGCATGTAGCATGTGTGTGTATATATTCTATTAGTGCAGTAGGGCACATACACTATCCAAAAAAAAAGAAAAATTGAAGGAATCCTCATGAGTATGTTTGGAAAAGTATGCAAATAGATGCGCCAATGTCTTAGATGCATAGATGTGGCATTTTTGGACTATAACACTTTCATCAAAAACACCTTCTTTTATTCGACCATGTCTCTCACAAAGTGATATTGAACATCAATATGTTGTGTCTTTTAATGATAAGTTGGGTTCTTCGCCATAAAAATTTCACTCTGACTGTCACAATCTATCCTTATAGCTTGTTGTACCAATCCAATACCTAAACACAATCTATGTAACCATATTGCTTCCTTGCTTGCATGAGTGGCTGCCATGTATTAAACTTATGTAGTTGAAAGTGCCACTATAGAGTGCCTTTTTCTCACCCAACTTATTTCTCCTCCAAATAAGTTAAACACATACCCGCTTGTATATCTTTTACTAGCTGGATCTCCAACCCAATCTGCATCCACAAAGCCATGTATGTCCAACACTCTGACCAAACATGGTCTTCCTTGTTAGCACAATCCATAATGAGTAGTGCCACACAAATACCTAAAAAACCTCTTTATTGGTATCCAATTATCCTTCCCTGGTTTTGACATAAACCTGCTCAAAACTTCCATTGCATGTGTAATGTCCGATCTAGTACAGACCATTACATACATCAAACTGCCAACCACACTCACATATAGAACATGAGACATGTCCTCCTCCTCTTCATGTTTCTTGGGACATTGATCCACATATAACTTTACACCTACAGGAATAGGGACCCTGACTGTTTTACATTCCTACATATTGAACCTCTATAACACTGTCTCAACATATTTTCTCTAATTTAACACGAGTTTCCTATTTTTCTGATCTCTTTTATTTTCCATGCCCAAAATGAAATTTGCAGCACCAATATCCTTCATGTCAAATTTATAGGACAATGGAGTTTTCACATATTGGATATTCTCCTTGTTGTTTCCTATCAGCGACATGTCATCCACATACAAGACCAAATAAATAAAATGATCAACAACTCCACTAGATCCCAAGCCTCATTCTTATCCAAGGCTTCCATTTTTTAAACCATGGCCATTTTCTAGAATTTTCTATCCTTTGAATCCATTGCCTCCCTAACAGTTCTAGGAACATCATTAGTAATAGACAAAGAAAAAATTGAACATAAATCAAGTGGATTATACCCTTCCAATATCCTTTTTTCCCACACTGATATTCTCAATACTAGAGTATGAGGATCTTCTTCTTCTGATTCATGTTCTTCTGTAGAGTTTGATTCATCATCCTTTGACTCAGACTTTATTTTCTTTGGTTCTTCCTTACTTTGTAGGACTTCATGTTTGACAACATATTTTATTTCTCTAAATACCACATCTCATCTATATAGAACCTTCATAGTTTCTGGGTCTGAAAACTTATAACCTTTGAGACCATCTTTATACCTAATAAAGATACACTTTTCATCCTTCTCATCTAGCTTGCTCATGTTTTCCTTTGGAACATGAACATAGGTCTCACAACCAAATACCTTGAGATGTGTGAGAGAGGGTTTCTTAATAGTCCATACCTCATGTGGATTCTTTTCATCTAGTGTTTATGAGGGTGGTCAATTAACCAGGTAACATGTAGTACACATTGCCTATGCCCAAAATTCTTTCCCTAACCTGGAACCACTGAGCATGCACCTTGATATTTCCATCAATGTCATGTTCATCATTTCTATAACTCCATTATGTTGAGGCATATAAGGAGCAGTATTATACCTTTCTATACTGCATTTCTTACATAATTATTCAAATTCATTCTCGCAGAACTCTCCACCATTATCTATCCTCAGCATCTTAATTGTTTTCTCAATTTGATTCTCAACAAGAGCCTTAAACTCTTTAAATTTGTCAAAGACTTCATATTTCTTCCTGAGGAACTATATCCAATTATTCCTCGGGAATTCATCTATAAATGAGACAGTACAAAAAAATTTCCAATGATGGAACCCTCATAGGTCCAAACACATCATTGTGCACTAGCTATAAAATTCCTTCTTCCCTCGTTTCACCAGAGGGGATTCTTACCCAATTCTACTTCCCATATACACAATGTTCACAAAAATAAAAAAAAAATATAGAGAACAATTAGACATGCGTTCAACCATACCTTTACCATGTAGTAGTCGAAGACTCTTCTCTGCAATATGCCCTAGTATTTGATGCCACAACATAACCTTTTCTCAAGATACTATAGGTTTTTTTTTTCTGTTGCTACAATATTAGGAATAATGTAACTATTGCTTCCATCACTAATAGTGCTTCCTTTCATCTTATACAGAGTTCCTATCTAAACTCCCTTCAACAACACCATTTCTCCTCAAACCATCCTGCAGGTTTCTTTCTCAAATACTGTTTTTACCCCTACATCATCCATTTTTCTTATTGAAATCAAATTTCTGGCCAATCCTGGGATGTGTAGAACACTAGGAAGTGTTATGATCCTTCCATATATGAGTCTCAACTTGAATTTTCCTCATCCTAATTATGGTTTTTGAGTCATCACCTAGAAAAACATTACCTCCATCATACCTTTCATATTCACAGAACCACTCCCTGTGGGGAATCATATGAAAGTATGTACCTGATTCAACCAACCATGCCTCATGATCCACATGTGTGCTTGAAGAAGCCAAGTACACATCCCCTCCTTCTTCCTTGGAGGTATTTTCTTCTGTAGAGGGAGCACCTTCATATCCCTTCACTTTTTCAATGCTTTTGGATATACATCGCTTCTTAAAGTACTTCCCTTCTTTTCCACATCTCAAGAATACCTTTACAAAATTTCCATGAGATTTAGATATACCCTTAGACTTAGATCTCCCACTTGAGGACTTATATCTATTTCTATCCTGGGAGTATCCTCTTGAAAATAATGCATCTAGGCTCTATCCTTCCATGTTCTTCCATCTCATATCCTCTGACAACAAGGATGAGACCACATCATTGAAACTCATGGTATTTGTATTACCACCTATGGCCACAACCATACTATCTGAAGAGTTTGGTAAATATCATTGTTGGCCCTTGACCAAGTTGTGGGAGATACTTGGTCATATTTGACCGCTTTTGGGACTTTGACGCCCTATTGAAGGAAGCGAACAAGACGAAGCAGAGATCATGGGATCTCGGTCCACTTTTGGGCCCCTTGTTAGGTTTTGGGTTAATGTAATGGGAAAGGGATGTCGGCCCGTGGGTTTACCCACGCTTAGGCCCACTTTTGTATGTATAAATAGATTTCTAGGCAAGGTAGAAGAGAGTCGATGGCTTAGTGATAGTAATTAGATCTGTGTGATCAAATGTGGATTGTAAATGCTTTGTGCATGATTGTAAGAGACTTGCAGAGATTAGTGCAAGTTCTTGTAGGAGGTTGTGAAAGGATTTCTATTGAAGTGCAAGGAAGAAGGATCTAGTGTGTTGCACAAATCTTATGTCCTGTGCGGAGTAAGGATTTTTGAGGCTCTGTGTTGTAACTTCTTGAACGAGATAATAAAGAAGAAGAATTGGTGGATGTCGCCCTAGGGTGGGGGTGAACCACACAAATCTGTGTGTGATACTTTGTTCTTTGATTCGATGTGTTTACTTCTTATTATGCTCAATGCTTCGATATTTGTAGGAAGATTTGCTTATGCTTTGTGCTCCTAGATGTTGTTGGGCACTTTAATTGCCTAATTGAATAGAAAATCAAAGTATTCAATATAAATTGTCAACCCAGGGAAGTCTGCTATTTCAAGATAATTGTGCATAGTCTATGCTAGATTATGAAAGCATCTCTAATCTAATTGTAGTAGGGAAGTTTAAAAAAAAAAAAACATTATCACTAATACAGTTGTGTTGATACATCTAGAGTTCTACAGATTTGAAATCATAATTACAATCTAAATTGATGAATGTATAAGAACCCTGGATTGCCTACTCTAATCTAACTTTCTAATTTACTTTTGCAGTAAGAAGTTCTATACTATTTGCAGAAAGGAAATCTACTTATTGCAAGAAGGTACTTCACACTTTTATTTCTCGGAAACAAAATCTTAACCTAATGCAGAAAAAGGGAAAGAAGTTCTCCAACAATGTTTAGAAATCAACTTCTAATTCTCATGAGACAAATTTATGTGCATCTAACAGGAAGGAACTAAACTGTAACAATAGTTATATTCTAGAAATGTCTAACAGTTAAATCATTTTCATTTAAAACAACTAATCTAGAATTCAAAACAGAGGGGAATCAGTGAGGAAGGTGGGCCCTTTCCTTCTCATTGAATCCGCTCAAAGAAATAAGTTACAATCTTCAAAAGGAATTCAATCCACTGTTTCATTCAATTTCCAAATATGTCTGTGTACAATAAGCGTTACTTTTCTTTCTCTAGTAAAAAAACTCATTTTCATTACAAAAGATCTGCTATTTAAAGTCAGAGTCATTCAGTAGAACATAAATAGAACAGTCTTGAGAATCCATGATTCTCAAGATGTTCATTTGATATCATTAATACAAAATATAGAACTCTCCTTGATCAACATCGTGAGCCAGCATATTCAATCATCAAGTGTTGTTGCAGTCATATAACAAAAGGATTGGTGGCATCTGTTGTAACAACTTCCAGGATTGACGGGCTTCTGTTGCAGTATTCATGTAACAACTTATAGGATTGGTGGCATCCGTTACAGCAGTCATGTAACAACTTCCAAGATTGGTGCATAGTTGTAACAACAGTGAGTTTCTCAAAGTGGGTTGTTCTAAGCATTTTGATCATTAGTTAAATCATTTCATGGGTAAAATATGTGAACATTACCAATCAAACATGCTAAGTAAATGAAAATATAAAAGAGAGATGAATAGATCATACCTTGGGAAAAAGGGTCTTAGTAATCATTATAATAGTCATTTAGCTTAGGAATGAGAAGGTTGAATGGGCAAAAGATGTAGTGAAAAAGGGACATTTCTGGGTCCTAACAGATGTGTATGAATGTTAGATCTAATGTGTATGAATATGCTTAGTGATGATCTACTAGATTTGATCTATCTTACTATTTCTAAGTGCTTGAATACTATAGATTAGTGTGAATGCTGCGAAGCTATGTCCTATAAGCAGACTAGTTATTGAATGTATCTTGAGGAACTAATGGTGCTAAGTGATCTAGTAATTTGTATAATCACATATTTGTGTCCCATCTAAGGTTGTAGACACCTGAGTCTTGCAACCACCCCTACCTCTACCTCGGGTGAGACTTCATCTGCTTCACAGGTGTTGCCGAAAGGGTCGGTAGTTAGGGCTTTGTTGGTGCGATCTTGTAGCATTGAACCCTGGGTCTGCCCTTATGCCAAAAAATGGTTTTTTCGCCAGGACCGGAACTGTGATTGTTGGGAACTGAGAAAGAAAATCTTTGTACAAAGATTCGATCTAGAAACCGTGAAATCTCTATGCATAGATATGTTTCCCTAGTGCGCAGTGTTCTACTTAACTCGTGAAGCTTTGTGCCAAGAAAGAAAGGTTAGATCCATAGAAAATAGGTAAGATCTGTAAGCTTTGTGCTATGATAAAGGTAAGAATAGTCAAAAGTTTTTAGATATGGAATCTTTGTGCTCTGCAAAAGTAAAATAACTGAATTTTTTTTACTATGGATCTAGGTATGTTTGATAGATTCTATCCTAGCTTGGAAACTAGGGCTCTGATAGATGAAAGAAAGTTTGATATGAATAGATATGATAGATATGTTATACCTATGCATAGAAAGAATGTTTGGACTAACAAGAAGATGCAGGATCCTCGAAAGAAATTTTTGCAGGCTAACTACCATAACCCTAGTGCGCAGTACAAAAGAGGTTGGGGATCATTTAAAAGAAGGAGAGGATTAACCCTTTGTTACAGTTGCAGAAGATAGGGGCATCTTGCTAAGGAATTCCCTAATGGAATACCTAGTTGTCTCTGTTGCAAAGCTTTGGACCATGAAGTATTAGTTTTCCCTAGAATGATTGCTAAAATTGAAGGCATGAATCTAAAAGAACAAAACCCTAAGGCAGATCTATAAATAACAAAACCCCAGAGAGAATCAGACAAGATGTTACTATAGATACAAGACACCTTGAATGATCACCGAAATGTTAGATTATCAAATGTTTTTATCAAGAAAGAATGCGTCGAGGTACGAATAAGAGACTTCGACATTGATTGTGTTCTATATGAGGAAACATAGGTGAATGTTATGAAATAAAGAACTTGGGAAGCTATAGGGAGGTCTGTTATGACCCCTTCACTAAGTGGAATAGGTTTATTTAGAGGGAAACTATGTGGAAGGCTTAATCAAATATCTATGAATGCTAATGGAACTTCAACAAAAGAATATTTTAAGATTATCAAATTTATTGAGGACATCGCCCTGTTTACTATGTTACTTGAAAATCCTTGGATTGAAAGAGATCAAGCCAGAAAGAAGGAAGAAGAAAAAGTTTTAGAACAGTAGATACAAGAGTTAAAAGACTTCATGACCAGAAGGATCATGTAGTTGATTGAAGAATAAGAGAACATATCGTATCTATATCACACTAGGAACCCAGATGTCAAAGTTATCAGAACATCAGAGGACTCACAGAAGACTGAAGTTTCTATCTCAGATAAAGAAGAGATGTTATATATGAACTCTAAGAAAGAACCTCAGCAATGGGAAGCAACTATATCAAAGGAAAATAAGAGCCAGAACAGAAAAATAACTACTGAAACAAATCTCACTGGAAAGAAAGCTAGAAAGTTAAGTAAGAAGAAGGCAAAGATTGAAAATTTGTAGGAGATTCCAGATAGAACATCGCAGAAAGAAAACTTGCAGAATGGGAGATTCATCGAGATATCAGAACAATGACCTATGGTACTTCGTCGTGACAAGAGATATAGCCATTAGACCGATATACCCATTTGAATTCCTCCCTGAACAGACAGAAAAGCATTAAATGATTATCACTAGACCGTTGGACTGCACCATAATAGACACATCAACGTTAATGGAAGCTTCATGCCCGTTGCAAGCAAACCATTGTCGAATTTCATATTTAGATTGTCGCAACATGCACGAAGAACACTTTTTTCCAACTGATAATTAGAATCCTATCATATACTAGTTGTATACATTGGTCATTGTGATCTGGTTAGTCATCCTAGTACAATATCTAAGATCATTGTGAACCCCAAATAATTTTTCTTTCTGAGCATGTATGTCCGACGAATTTGGTGTTGTCAAAGAATCTGCAAGAGAGGTACTCGCTAGCCTCACAACCGAAAGATTCATGTCAGAGCGAGGGTTGTCTACAGGTTTACAAGCATCCTCGACAAGAGGAGTGCAAGCCTCCCCGTCGACTTCTCGAGAAGGAACATCCCGAGCCGGTGCAGAACGCACAACCAAACATAATGATGATATGGCCAATGCGAGGTTGGTTCCATCCATCCTACCTGCTTACATACCACCTCTGAGTGGTGCGATCAATAGAGACAACATTCCTAGAGACTTCGAGTACACTCTAGTCATTGCGTACCTGTCAAAAGGGGTACGCGCAGTCCACGCAGATCAAGACAAGATTGCATCATTGAAGTTTAGTGACTTCAACCTGGGGGATCGTAAAGTCTACAACACACTTTCCCCATACAAGTACCTAACCAGAACCAAGGGAAAGAACTCAAAGATTGTTCCTCATCAATGGACTATGAACCTCACGCAGTCGACTCTGTTGAACGTCATGAAGATCCCACATTTCAGACGTGACCAAGAAGTCAATGCCTGTGTTAAGATACTCCTCGTGGGATACCACGAGGGATATGTATGGTTGAACCTCTGCATCACAATTGATCCAACATTGATCAATAGGATCACAGGTCTTAGCATGTAGGGCCCTGATCCTCATGACTACTATACTGGAAAGACCGCAGACCATTGCCTTTCTTAGAAGATCAAAGAATCTTATGGTGATGTTGAGAAAGGAGTGTGAGGCTAAAAGGTATCCTCTATTCAGAGCAGCACAGTGTGCCTTGCATGTCAGATGATCACAGGGAAGCTCGTTCGCAAGTATCAACCCACGCAACTATCCGGTTTTGTAGTTGACCTCGCAGGAAAGTGCGCAGAGGGAATATAAATGAACTAGGTGAAGTACCTGGTGAATCAACTAGAGATCGACTACAGAGAAGCATAGAATCAGGGGCATGAATTACATTTTAGCTGGCTCTTGATACTTATAGCTTTCATTGCATGGGAGCTACCAGAAGATGCAACCTTCTCGGACCTCGACCCTTTTGAGCCCTTAGCCATGAAGTTCAGTACCTTATGGTACTTGAATGATATGAGAAAAAAATGGCAGTCCAATGTCATATTCCATGCCTACTACAATTAGTTGAAGTGCACCATCCATTCCAAACCTCGGATAACACCGAATACACTCTTTAGGTTTAGGCCCTTAATGAAGTTCAGTGTGGACCACCGCTTCATTTACATAACAACTTGCACTGATGAGAACAAAGAGCAATTACACTCTTATTATAAGATGAAAGAAGAAGACCTGGAGGAAATCACTAAGAAATGGTTGGTAGACCTCCTTGTTTCAGCAGACCCCACAGAATTGTCTGACATTGATAGACCAGAAGATGAACAGGATAAACATGGGCCCAGTAAGACGAAGAAAACAACAAAGATGAAGAAGGATGAGGAAATACAACAGATTTGTAAGGACCACATCCATTACACCTGAGTAAGAAGGTAATGATGAACAAGTCAAACAAAGGCCATAAGACGAAGAGGACTTGTCGAATAAAAGGAAGGTTTCACCTATGAAACCTTCCTCCCAGAAGAAACCTAGAACCCTTGTAACCAAGATGAAGACCACACTCACCCCAGATGACTTCAGTTTCCTCCTCGCCACTATGAACGAAGCTATAGAAGATATAACTGAAAATTAGGAAGCCAAGCAAGAAGCAATGTATAAAATAATTGAGAGTGAGCTCCAAGGAGTGCAGTAGGCACTTCAGTCTAGCCACACAGTCTCCACTACACCCTTGCCAGAAGGAAGAATAGAAGAGGGAGGTGAACCAGTTCAACAATGCACGATTGCTGCTACAGTCAAAGCATGCCTTCATAAATCATAGGAAGAAACCACTCAGTCCACCCAAGCCTTAAAGCAAGCACAGGAGGAAATCATCAAGCAGCGTCGAGCTATGCAACAAGATAGGGACTCTCTCCAAGAAAATTAGAAGAAGACAGAGCGAAGATCCAAAAATAAAAGGAGCAGCTACTTGCGAAGCAGATCGGGATCAAAGGAGTAGTCAATAGAGAATTTTGCTCTGTGACTAGCTTAGAGCGGAAAGAAGAAGAACTCTTAGAATGCCAAGTGATGAAGCTTGTTGAAGTTATTCAACAACTTCAACAAAGAGTCACAGAATTAGAGCTTCAAACCATACCAATTACCTCGCAAGAAGAGTGCAACCAGTGAGAAATGATTTCCTGGAGCACAATAGAAAGGATTAAAGCACTCACTGAGGAATGCAAACAATTAAGTAGCAGAAGTGTGCAGATACATGAGAACCTAAAAGAGAATCCCGAATTGCACAAATTGGAGTCACATCTCTAATAGGCGAAGCATGAAGTCAAAAATTTACAGGTGCAGCTAAAGGCCCTATCACCCATAGAGAAAATGAAACAGTATTTAGATCAATGCATAACACAGCAGCAAATCCATATAATCCAGAGCAAGGTAATGAAAGTAACTCAACAGCTTCAACCTTCGTAGGGTAAGGCATGTCATCTATTTATAGAGATCGAGAAATAAGGAATAGAGCTGGAACAGGTCGTGAATTCAACACAACAACACCTAAAAGGGCCGGTGAATGTCGCACTCATCCAAGAGTTCATCGAGTAAGAAGCAATTGCAATGTTGCAGGTCGAAGAAGCTTGAGCCAAGCTCGAGGCATTCAAAGAAGAATTGATCATACCCGAGTGACTCGAGACAAGTCACAAGTGAGTGTTGGGGGCATGTTGGCCCTTGACCAAGTTGTGGGATATACTTGGTCATATTTGACCATTTTTGGAACTTCGACGCCCTATTGAAGGAAGCATGCAAGATGAAGAAGAGATCATGGGATCACGGTCCACTTTTGGGCCCCATTTTAGGGTTTAGGTTAATGTAATGGGAAAGGGATATTGGCTCATGGTTTTACCCATGCTTAGGCCCACTTTTGTATGTATAAATAGATGTCTAGACAAGGTAGAAGAGAGTTGATGACTTAGTGCTAGTAATTAGATCTATGTGATCGAATGTGGATTGTAAATTCTCTATGCATGATTGTAAGAGACTTGTAGAGCTCAGTGCAAGTTTTTGTAGGAGGTTGTGAAAGGCTTTGTATTGAAGTGAAAGGAAGAAGGATCTAGCGAGCTACATAGATATTCTATCCTATGTGGAGTAAGGATTGTTAAGTCTCCATGATGTAACTGCTTGACTGAGATAATAAAGAAGAAGAGTTGGTGGATGTATCCCCAGGGTGGGGGTGTACCATGTAAATTTGTCTGTGATGCTTTGTGCTTTGATTCAATGTATTTACTTCTTCTTCTTCTCAGTGCTTTGATATTTGTAGGAATATCTGCTTATGCTTTTATATTTGTAGGAAGAATTTCTATACCAAGGAATTACACTGATACAAGTTCCCTAATGTATTCCATAAATCCTTGGATGTACATTCCCCTGACACATTCAATAATACTGAATCTGAGAGACATAATCAGATTATGTTCTTCACCTTCCGATCTAACTCTTTCCAGTCATTTGTTGACATTCTTGTAGGTGCAGTACCTAGATCCACCATGATCAACTAATATTTTTCTACCCACATATCTTCCATCTTGAGCTTCCACAACTCAGAACGTTTCCCAATAAATTTATCGATCTGTATTTTTGAACTTCTTGCCATTTCTTTTCACTTGAAGAATCAATACCATATATATCCCATTGTAACAAGGATTATCACAGTATCGATCCAAACCCATGACCACAAAGGAATCCCCCTTAAGCCAATAATTTCTCAAATACCAAATGTATATTTTAGCCTTGTACAATTATTTACTGCAAACAAATTTTCAATAAAAGAACATAAAAGATACAATGGAAAATACACACATTACACACATATTTTTCCCTTGGAAACCCAAACCACGAAAACCAACATCTTCTATATTCATCATGTCATACATTTTTTATAATACAATATACATATAGGATCCAACATCATCCAAAACCATAATCCACTGACCTAGATTAGTCAACAACCCTAATTCCTTAACCGGAAATAGAAAACCATTGATGCAAAACCATGTGTCGAAAAAACACCCAAAAATGGACACAAAAACTGGTAAAAAACATTTCAGGGGCGTTTCCCCAGAACTCCATGTATGGGGGATCCCGCCACCCTGTGATACCCAATGAAGGGGGTTCTATGCCCCCCTCTTACCCCCCTTCATGCCCGGCGCAACATAGACACTAGTTCTAGTTGTGCAAAGAATATAACACATATCCAATAAAGGAAAACTGAGAAAATCATTTAAACCCAAATGGGATTATCAATCACTTCAAAAGAAAATTTTAGACCCCAAAATTCACGACTAACACTCCAATGCAAGTGTGCAAAAAAGTCCTAAAATACTCCAAAATGGATGATCGCAAAATGCAATTTTTTTGTTTTCTTTTTATACCATGCAAAGAATAATAAAAAATTCCAAACAATAAACAAGCAATGCAATAAGATTTTTTTAAAAAACACTTGGATATAGCCCAGAGTAGTTAGATATGGAATATTATCTCTCTAAGAGGGTGATGGGGAAGACAATAAGTGACTCAGAAACACATTTAAAGGTTGAATTCAAGAAAGGTTAGTCCAAACTAAGGAAAAACCATGAGATCAGTCCCCAGTGGAATCACCAATTTTGTTAACGAAGATCTCTCTCCTACAGATAGGTAGGTTCTCCCACAAATATTCCCTTGATCCGAGACAAACAATAATATACCACAATATTAAATTTCCTATATCTATGAGATTAAAGTGTTCTTATGCTAAGGGAGAGATAAAATTACCTAGTTTTCGACGGTTGTCCTTGAGTAGTCTTGGCTAGTTAGTTTGGAATATCCAACTCCAATTTTCATACCTACTTCCTACACACATAGAAAAACCAAAACCCGACTCAACCTTTTTCAAGCAATAAGGAAACTTAAATAGATTCATGTCTAACTTATCTTATTGTAATAAAGAATAAAGACGCTACCATGCAATAGAATGGAAAAAACATGGAAGGGGAAAATAACATCCATATATATTAAAAAATAAAGGATCTTACATCAATGGTTTTATTAACTTGAGTCCAAATTTTCATTCCTTTTTATCCCTTTCTTTATCTTATCCTTCACCCTCACTCTCATGGAATTCCAACAATGTAAATTTACTCTCAATTCTTCCTCCTCTAAGAAAACCTCCATGCATATATAACCCCCCAAATATTTCCTCCATGTTATGAGATAATGTGCCATCTTTGAGATTGTAGAGATTACCTAAGACATGCATTGACTAAATCACTAATGACATGCCACTTCGTCTTGGTTAACTAGTCATTTAATCTATAGTTGACTAGATAATATTAAGTGCAGTAAATTACTTTTATCCACATGTGAGGCACACTCTTGGTGATGATTCCAAGGTACGCATGAAAGAATATACTTCACTTAGTCATGAAATAGGAATTATCTCCTAAAATCAAGGAATGAAGCGCTCTTCATCCTAGTAAATAGGAATTATCTCCTAAAATCGAGTGAACCACTCTTCATCCTAGTAAAAAGGAATTATCTCCTAAAGTCAAGGAGTGAAGTGCTCTTCATCCTAATAAATATAAATTTACTTAATGGTGGTTTATGATCCCACGGTTTTGGAAACCCATGGTATTACATGGTAGATATTTTCCCATGTTTTTGGAAAACCTTGTTAGGTACATGTGTATGTATACTTTGGTACCCCTTTTTGAGAAGGTACTCTATGTGCCCCTCAGGTGGAAAATATAATTGTAACATTGTATTCCACACTCAAAGATAAAATAATTTACAATAGATGTAGGCTACTTGAGTAACTAATGCACCATAGTATTCATCTAGATATATCTATACACTTAGTGACTGGAACCAAAGTAATATGCCACCTAATCTTGGTTAACTGGTCCATGCAATCATCAGATAAATAATTCACACGTGTGGAAGTGAGAGAAACAAATTGAATCATAAGATATGCACCCTCTTGGTCACATGCATGAGACATATGAAATCTTGGTGAGGAAACCGAGGTGAACATGCAATTGTTGGTGATAAAACTGAGGTTTCCATTCATGGGTGAATTCTACTATTCTAATTGATGTGTAACTAACTCTGAACTTAAGAGGGAAGGATACCTATTTTGTAGAGAAATATTCTTAAAAGATAATATTCTCATCTATGTAAGTTCCCTCAACATTGGAATATTAGCGTTAGGAAAATAATTACCTAGGTGAGTGTGTAATATCTCCAACAAAGTATGCTAAAGGGGTCCAATTTTGAGCTTTGGAGTCTTCTTTTCTTAAATAGGGTTTTCATCACTATATCTAGTGGTTTTTTTTTACCACTAACCATTTTACATTGATAAATGTACTGCTCCCTTTGGGATGCAAAATAGTTCCATTCTTTTTCACCAATATAATCCCCCTCATTTGTATGCAAGAGAGTACCTTTTCCATTTCATTTGTGTACTCACCCCCCCCC
>CBVK0101998358.1:0-10000 GCA_900067695.1 Picea abies | reverse complement strand
ACAGCAAGGCACTGAAGCTGCGGAATGAGTTCTTAGAGCATCACAGGGACAAGTCTATCCCCCATGGAGCCTAATGTTAGCGACATTTCTTGTCTTGGGCCTGAGAACATCTAGGTCTGCAGGTTGCACGAAGAACGCCCAAGACAACACGTAAAGCCCCATTTCAGGCTAAAAATCAAGTGAGCGGGCGAAATTACATTGTCAACGGCCCAGATTCATCTATAAAAGCAGATCGACAGTCGGCAGGAAATCACGATTAGCGGAGTTGCGCCAGGATTATCACGATAGGTAGCGTCTATATACATTCATGAAGGATCTCGACCATCCATCCAAAAGGAAACGTGGTGCAAGATCATGTCATGTTGGCATTCAGGGGTTTGAGGGGTAAGAGCTCCTCGTCATTTTACATCTCGGAACCCCAAACTCTGAAATGTCGATAAGCTCCATTCAAATCTAAGCCCATGATCCTAGCACCCGATCACGTTAAGCGAGCCTGATGATGGAGGCAACCCTCTTCTAACATCAAATGCCATCTCGACCGTTCCTCTGGAGGACACGTGGCATACATCCGTGCTTTCATGGTTTGGTCAATTAGGATTTTCATGTTGAAAGCGTCGAGGTCATCTCAGCCGTTCATCCATCAGCAAGGCTCGGACAAATTTAATTTAAAGAGGGCGTAGATCTGGACGGTCGTAATCTAGGCACTTTAATTCACGGATGAGGTTCCATTCCACACCCCCTCCGTCATTCTGGCTTTAACGAGAAGGGGGGGGTCTGGAATCAGAGATAATGTATGCGCACATCTGGACGGCCCAAGTCTCAGCGTTTAGATCTATGGTCAGGAGCGGATTCTGGAGGCCCGGAGGGGGGGGGGGTCCGGAATCAAGTGTGCAACTCTTCAAAGGTCAGGATCTGAGCACCTAGATCAACGATGCTCAGGCCTTTCCAGCCCCCCTTTACCATCCTATCTTTAATGAAAGAGGGGGGGGGTCCAGAATGGTGTGTTATTATTGTGGGGTCCCTTTCCTGTCATGTCACCTATGGTATTGTCCTCCCCGTTGCCACCTGTTCTCCACCTACCGCCTCCCTCTTCCCCTGTCATATGTCCAACTTCCCTCTCTCCATCCACATGACACTGCCTCAACTTGTCGTCCTCTCGTCTCCTTCCATGTGTCCCTCTCACTCCCAATCACCTCTTCCTGTACTCCCGCACTCCATGCTCCTTCCTCCTCTGTCCTATTCAAACTGCATGGAATTCCTTAGCTGATGTCACAGCTCCCGTTTCTTATCCATCACCTCCACAGTATTCATGCCTTTAACCCCCATCACACCCTTGTCCACATCAGCCATAGGGGTCCCTCGCAGCAGTCCAACGAAGGAGCATCCAAAGAAAGACCGTTCGGCTGATCTAGGTGGCACCATTAGGAGACCTCCACGTCCCAAAAGGCAGAGTTGACCGAGGTTGTCCCCAGTCCCAAGAAAGCAGTTATTGTGGTTGTTGTTGGTGGTTGGGCATCATCTCCGCCATAAAAAGAAATTCCAGCAAAGGACTAAAGATGGTCGATTCATCTAGAGCAGGATAGTCCGAAATCTGATAGCATCTGTCTTGGGTGCACGATCGGCCAGAGTTTGCATGTGTAGACTGTCAGAAGACATGCAGACACAATGTTTTTAATGCAACATCTTGTTTTTGTTGTTGTTGTTGTTTTTGAGTATATGTAGGCGTTTTCGCCATTTTTGTAAGCATTGATGGTAGAGCTAAGCTGCCGATTGTAAAGTTTTAGCACAAACTCTAGTTCTATGGTTATGGATTGGTATGTAAGATTTCTTGTTTAATGACAGATAGTCTTCTCACTTTGTCTAGTTTTCATCTTTTACTAAGAGAGTTCGTGAACGACTGATTCGTGCAAATTATTGTGATGATGTTATGATAAAGGATTTATTGTTGCATTATTGTATTCTCTGGTTTTTTGCGTTTAAATGTGAGAAGATCTTGCGTTCGGATGTCTTCTTCTACAGTCTGTTAGAAATCGGATGTTTATGAAAGACCCTTGCATCTCTCTGATACAAGTCTTCCCCCTACTCACCCTTACTACAACTCACTGTCTGAAGTTATCTAAGACCTCACTTTCCCATGCATGCCTGGCCTAGTTTCAGAGTTAGAACCACATCGTTCGGAGTTAACTTCCATTTGATCACCCCATTAAACGAATCGTGACATAAAATAATGGGTGTCGAGCTCTGCCCCTGCTGTAATCCAGGGGTGACTTCCATCGCCAACACAATTGACATAGGTGAAAAGGAAGATGTGTCTAGCGACACCAAAATAACAGGAGAATCATTAGTAGAGAATTGTAAATTCATTGTATTAAGAAAACAATTAAGTAGAATGTGTTTTTTGACACAAAGACAAAAGAATCTATGTCAACCAACACACACTAGAGAAATGAGGAACCAAATGCAAAGAATGTTCAAACTAGCACAAAAGAGAGAATTTGTGTTGATTTCCATAGAACAGGGAAGGCATGATACAAATAAGAAAACTCTAGAATTCATGTTGAACTACACACTATTGAACAATGAGTTGATAGATGCTAAAAGCTATAACTAGGGATTCAACAAGGTGATCAATGAGAAACTTGGGAAGAATTAATTCTACATATTTAGAGGGCTATCATGACAATCAATTAGAATATTAATGACATCAATACCAAAAATTTATTGATACGATGAAATAAGGAGTATAGGTTACAAACATTATGATGTTAGACAAGGATGGAGAACACAAATACATATGGAAATAGGAGATCGCTCTCTAACCAATATGTTATTCGATGATGGTTCCATAGTAAACAATATGATGAAGGATACATGGGGAAAGTTAGAGAAACCAAAATTGAGGCCACTAGAGTTGTTGGTTGACAATAAAATCCATCAATCGCTTCGACAAGGTGATCAATGAACATTTCATATTGAATTCATTCAATAGATTCCAAGGATCACTACAACATTATCAATTGGACTATTAATGATTTCAATTCCATATGGAAATAAAAGATCTCACTCTACCCAATTTAATAATATTAGATGGTGATTATAGAATAATCATTATAATGGAGACAAAAATAATTAGATAAACCAAAATTGTGACCACCATAGTTTTGATTAAGGATGATATATCCTACTAGAATAGACCCTTTGGAATATTAACAATGTGAGTATGCATATATGGAAAGGTATTTATGATAGATTTCATAGCAATTAAAACACATGGAAAATTAAGAACATGTGATTCCTTAATAGGAAGGTCACACCTAGAAGGAGAAATAGTCATTGATGATTAGTGAGCCAACACAATTGCATTCAAAAAAAGGAGAATATTGAATAATTATTGATTTAATAAGGTGCAATATTGAATGAGGAGTTGGCTATTTCTAGTGAATCCTCTAGAAACATGTAAGATGAACTATATGAATGCAAAGGGAAAAGGGTAGTATAACTAGAGGATTGCTTAGAGGAAATAAATCATTTGATAGTGGATCATTGTAGAATTGGAAGATGGATAATATAAGTTTTTTGTTGCTATAATATAGAATCAAAACTAATAACTAAACCCAAAAGGAAGAATCTACTCAAGTGAATGATGAGAAGGAAAATTACCCATCACACTTGACCAATGTTTACCACTGGTAAATGTAAAATTCAATGAAGGTATCCCATGACCATACTAACTAAGATGTTCTTAAATACAGGGAACGTATACCCACTCAAAAAATTAATGTAGAAATGAAGAATGAAACTCAACACATCATAATGGGAATTGAGTGGAGGATAGAATTGCTAGCCAAGCAATTAACATATTTAAGAATAGAAAGAATTATTTGCATGGTGCTATAAATATGGAAGCTAACCCGTTGTTCAATAAGGGAGTCCCGAGAAAGTTGCATATGCAAACTTGTTCAATAGGGGAGTCCCAAGAAAGTTGTATATGCAAACTTGTTCAATAGGGGAGTCCCAAGGAATTATAACAAAGGAAAGAAAGTTGTATATGCAAACTTGTGTTGATGTAGTCCCAAGAAATTCGATGCAAAAGGAATAATGGGTATGTGATCAAAGGATTATAATGTTGGTTGAATTAATGAATACCCTCAAAGATATGGTTGATGATCAATTTCTCACACGAGACTACTTTCCACTCTAGTAGTCAAGGATTCCCTTTTGCACTAACCTTTTATGTGATGGTTATTGAAACCCTTAACTACCTCATCCAAAAAAAAAGTATCGGTGGATTATCTGAGGCTTGCAAATCGAAATTTTTTATATGAATCCTTCCTTATTATCCTAGAAGAGAAACAATCACTAGACAATAACATGGTTTTCTTGCAATTTTTTTACAAATCCTTTGGATCAAAATTTCCTTGGGCCAAGAAATAATGTTACCATCATAGTTAGTAGGAAACCCTAAGATAACTAGTAGAACAGGGATGGACATACATACTGTTAAAATAATTTATGTGCTCGTTTTCACCATAGGGAATTAATGTTACCATCATAGTTAGTAGGAAACCCTAAGTTGACTAGTAGGATAGGGATGGACATACATACTATTAAAATAATTTATGTGTCTTTCTAAGAATATTCAAATAGGACCTAAGAAGATTCAAATAAGACCTAAGAACCTTAAGTTCCTTCCTTAACCATGGGTGACATAACACTATCATTCAATAGTAAAATTGTTACGTTTCATTGTTTGGCATCATGTGTACTGAGGGCTTGAGCCACCATATACACAAAGGAAACATACCAAGAATATTTGTCTTATGAACAAGATATGGTACTATCCATTTTGAGGTTTGGCATAGAGATTGTTCTTATAGACTACACTACATTGCACCATAATATAAGCCCTAAACTCCTTGAAAACCATGTAACACCATTCAAATTAGACACAATATTCTTGCGACGAATTAGCTATACTATCGACGAACTTTCTCCGTCGATAGTATAGCAAATTCATCGCAAGATTATTTACACTCGTCTCTCTTGCGACGATTTAAAATGATGCTTGGGTTCATTTCATATTTGGTTTATCAACTTGAAATCTCAATTTGATACTTTGCAATCTATAAGATGGATCTTCAGTCAAATACAAATATNATCATTAACATATCTACTAGAACATATGAAAAATAGGGTTTATGGTTTCCATGATGAATTGATGATGGAAGAAAGTCGGTGTGTCAGTCAAATTTGAGTCCATAAACCATCCCATATCATTAAGGCACGCGAATAGTCTATCCATGACAAATTTCAGTGCATACAGAAACTGTTTGAAAAAATTTCAAAGTTGGCCCCATTCGCAGGTCCATGCTACCCGCCTCTAGTATCTTGATGGTGTTGATTAAGAAATTGATGAAATAGAGGGATTTTTCATCACAACGGTGATGCAGATACATTGTATATACATTAATGTAGAACCTAAAATAAAAACGAAGAAAGACCGACGAAAGCCTAAAACTTGCGTCAACCAAATTGGGTACTTTGAAAGAAAATTAGGGTTTATGGTTTACATGATGAATTGATGATGGAAGAAAGTGGGTGTGTCAATCAAATTTGAGTCCAGAAACCATCCCATATCGTTAAGGCATGCCAATAGTGTATCCATGACAAAGTTCAGTGCATACATAAACTATTTGAAAAACTTTCAACGTTGGCCCCATTCACAAGTCCCTGTTGTCGGTGTCTAGTCCTTGCGCAATTTGCGTTCCTCGTTCATCATTCCTCATTCTTCATTCCTTGACCATGGTGTCGTCCCCAATATCCATTATTTTTCTACAAAATTACATACTAATGGCATAAAATTATCGACGAATGTTTTTTGTCGATAGTATAGCAATTTCGTCGCAAGATTATTTGCAATTGTCTCTCTTGCACCGATATCAAATGATGTTTGGATTCATTTCATATTTGGTTTATCAACTTGAAATATCAATTTGATACTTTTCAAGCTAGTTGGACCTTCATTCGAATACAAATATGAAACTTGGAATCATTAACATATCTACTAGAACATATGANNAACATATGAAAATTAGGGTTTATGGTTTCCATGATGAATTGATGATGGAATAAAGTAGGCGTGTCACTCAAATTTGAGTCCAGAAACTCTCCCATGTCATTAAGGCATGCCAATAGTCTATCCATGACAAATTTCAATGCATACAGAAACTGTTTGAAAAAAATTCAACGTTGGACCCATTCACAAGTCCCTGTTGTTGGTGTCTAGTCCTTGTGCAATTTTTGTTCCTCGTTCCTCATTCCTTGACCATGGTGTAGTCCCAAATATCCATTATTTTTGTACAAAATTACATACTAATGGCATAAAATTATCGACGAACGTTTTTCGTCGATATTATAGCAAATTTTTCGCAAGATTATTTACATTTGTCTCTCTTGCGACAATATAAAATGATTCTTGGATTCATTTCATATTTGGTTTATCAACTTGAAATCTCAATTTGATACTTTGCAAGCTAGCTGGACCTTCAGTCAAATACAAATATGAAACTTGGAATCATTAACATATCTACTAGAACATATGAAAATTAGGGTTTATGGTTTCCATGATGAATTGATGATGGAAGAAAGTGGGTGTTCACTCAAATTTGAGTCTAGAAACCCTCCCATATCATTAAGGCATGCCAAAAGTCTATTCATGAAAAATTTCAGTGCATACAAAAATTGTTTGAAAAAATTTCAACGTTGGCCCCATTCGCAGGTCCCTATTGTTGGTGTCTAGTCCTTGTGCAATTTTCGTTCCTCATTCCGTGTTCCTTGACCATGGTGTAGTCCCCAAGATCCATTATTTTTTTTCCCATTCAACGTTGGCCCCATTCGCAGGTCCATGCTTCCTGCCTCTAGTATCTTGATGGTGTTGATTAAGTAATCAACAAAATAGAGGGATTTTTCATCACAACGATGATGCAGATACATTTTATATACATTAATGTAGAACCTGAAAGAAAAATGAAGAAAGACTGACGAAATCCTAAACTTGTGTCAACCAAATTGGGTACTCTGAAAGAAAATTTCAACGTTGGCTCCATTCGCAGGTCCATGTTGCTCGCCTCTAGTATCTTGATGGTGTTGATTAAGAAATCAACAAAATAGAGGGATTTTTCATCACAACGATGACATAGATAAATTATATATACATTAATGTAGAACCTGAAAGAAAAATGAAGAAAGACCAACGAAATCCTAAAACTTGCGTCAACCAAATTGGGTACTCTGAAAGAAAATTAGGGTTTATGGTTTACATGATGAATTGATGATGGAAGAAAGTGGGTGGGTCTCTCAAATTTGAGTCCAGAAACCCTCCCATATCATTAAGGCATGCCAATTGTCTATCCACGACAAATTTAAGTGCATACAGAAACTGTTTGAAAAAATTTCAACATTGGCCCCATTCGCAGGTCCATGTTGCCCGCCTCTAGTATCTTGATGGTGTTGATTAAGAAATCAACTAAATAGAGGGATTTTTCATCAAAACAATGACACAGATACATTGTATATACATTAATGTAGAAACTGAAAGAAAAATGAAGAAATACTGACGAAAGCCTAAAACTTGTGTCAACCAAATTGGGTACTCTGAAAGAAAATGAGGGTTTATGGTTTACATGATGAATTGATGATGGAAGAAAGTGGGTGTGTCACTCAAATTTGAGTCCAGAAACCCTCCCATATCTTTAAGGCATGCCAATAGTCTATCCATGACAAATTTCAGTGCATACATAAACTGTTTGAAAAAATTTCAACGTTGGCCCCATTCACAGGTCCTTCTTGCTGGTGTCTAGTCCTCGTGCAATTTTTTTTCCTCGTTCCTCATTCCTCATTCCTCATTCCCTGACCATGGTGTAGTTCCCAAGATCCATTATTTTTGAAAAAAAATACATACTAAAGTCATAAAATGTCCCATAGAAAGACCAAATTAATATCTACTACATAAGTCTTTTGTCTTTTTTCAACGACTATGTAACGAATCTTAATTCTAAGAAGATTCAAATAGGTAACAATATTGATGAAATCTTATACGATCATGATGGTATAAAAATGAAAGAGATTCTCTTGGTTTCATGAATAATTTATCCTCTACTAAACAAGGCCAACCACATGAAGGTGGAAGCTCACATGGCCCCTCCCCTCCCCCTCACATCACTCTCAATTGATCCCCAAAACCCAATCTATAAAATATAAAATAATTGAAAGAAACATCCTATTAATATTCATTCATAGAAACTACAAAAACAAAAATTAATGAAGGTACATGAAATTATGTGTTTCTAAATGATATTTTTAGTCTACCACTTACTTTACTATATTGACAAATATTTTTAGGTTTCAAATAATAATTAAACAACATGTAACCTAGGATATAAAAACGTCACATAAAACTTAAAAACATGTAACTAACCCATGACATTAAAAGTAAATTATTTTAAGAGAATAATTCATACAAATTAAAATATTATATAGTCACGTACCTAATCCAACCTCAACATCTGTGTAATCATCCTTATTCTCTATCTTGATCTTCTTCATTGAACTTGACATTTGTATCATCATCTGGTTCTAAAACGATGTTGAAAGGATTGATGATATCATCATTGTCATCAATGTCATTTTCGAGCATATTTTCATCGACAACATCATCAAGAATTGCAATATTGTCTTCTATGCCTAGATCATGATCTTCTTCGTCTTCTTCATCTGTCAACCCTCCATGATCTTCCAGATCTGTCTGATATTCTGTCGAATCATCTTCTTTATCTTTAATATCATCTTCTTCCTGTAAATGAGTATACTTAATTGACCTTCCTCTTGGATCATATCTAACAACAAATGACCAATCCCTTTCAAATGGAACATTTGAGTAAAAGACATGTTCACATTGGCTTGGAAAAACATAGCGATCATGTCCTCTTTCAAACATCATTGTTTTAATCATTGGAAATCTGTTGGCATGTTGAATAACAGTTCTTTCCTCATCACGTTCATGCATTCGTAACCTATACCATTTGACATCAAACATAACTAATTTGAAGGAATTAAAGTCACACTCAAGTATATCGTCTAAATACCCATAGTATCTATTTTCATATTCTCGAGGATGTCTGTCACTCCTAGAGGAAACATTAGTAACCTGGAATACTACAGTTATCCCACTATCAAAAGTTTTCCTTGTTTCATCCATTTGTTTGATGCGAAATTTACGACCATTACACCACATAGCCTTGTGGTGTTTCAACGACAATATGTCAGATATGTAAAAGATGCATTTTCAATTAATAAATTAACATATATTTATATAACTTCGAAAGTATCTGAAAAATACAGTACACATGTAGTCACATTAGTATAATATAAAATAACTGAATAAAATGGGTGAAATTGCTTACCTGTCCATCTTTCAAACCATATGATAGATCAATTTCCCTCTGTGTAACATTGGCATCTCCGTTATGACGAGCTTCTCTAACCAATTCAGAGAGTCGTTGCCATGATAACCTACCTCCATTATGTTGTTTACATCTTTCAATCCATACATTCATCCAGTCAAGATTGTTTGCAATGTATAAATGCAATGCATCCCACTCTAGAGCAACTGAATCAAAAAAACATAATTCACCAATATTAAATATTAGTTATAACGTACAATATGCAGGTAATTATAAATATTTATAATTTATGAAATAAATTATATTAATATATTAATGATTATGATCATATATACACAAAAATGAAACTTTATATGTATTAATAATATAAATTTTCATAATTATTAATATATTACCTCTCATTTTTTTCATTCTACCTTTCCCCAACAGATGCTCCTGATCTTCAAATTTTTTTATGGAGTTCACATCCCAAATGCAATCCACTGCATGCATAGTTGGCACTGCTAATTTAGGAAGATACTGACTAATATACACCATGG
>CBVK0101998355.1:6132-23806 GCA_900067695.1 Picea abies | reverse complement strand
TGTTTTTCATGTATCTGTTTTGAGACATTATATTAGTGATCCTACACATGTGATTGACATGAGTTCCTTGTAGGTATTGGATGAGGGAGCACTCACGGCTGAGCTAGTCCGCATCTTAGATCATCGTGTTCAACAATTACGATGTCGAATGGTAGATCAGGTCAAGGTCCAGTGGGACAATTATAGTCCACACTCGGTGACCTAGGAGGATGCATATGATATGCGCCAACAGTTTCCATTTTTGTTTGATAGATAGTCTTATGATACTGTGGTACTTTTATTTTGGCATTTATACTGAGAAACTTCGGGATGAATTTTAGACCAAGAGGGGTTGTATGTAACATCCTGCTCTAGCGCACTGAGAAAACTTATTATTTGAGGACACTTGCTCGCAAGTGATCTGGACTTTTCTGATGTTAAAACATTTATACTTGATTATGATGCATTATGATAGATGACATGATGTTTTACTATTTGATGTAGACAGGTGCTATTGACTCAGTTTTATTGAGTGTGTAGGGTTTTGGACCTTGAGAATGCAGAGGCATTGGTGGAACCCCTTGGACTCCGGATTGAGTCAGGGAGTGTGTTATTTGGGTTGATTTATTTACTGTGATATTTCATTGATTTGATGATTTGATGTTGACATGTTCTGACATGATTTTCGATGATGCAGGCTGATGATAGCTTGCCGACTAGACTCACATATGGAGTAAAGGAGCCACACATGATTTCTAGAGAGGTTGAGGGAGAGGGGTGGACAGCAGGCCTGCCACCGCCTACTAGCACTCCCGCCATGGATCAAACTATAGGTTAACGATTACCTAGTTTGAGAGGATCCACGATGATGTGAGGGCAGACTACGATAGTCGCTCACGATGATTCTAAGGGGCGTGCAATAAGGCGGGGGCCTTATTCCTTAGAACCCTTAGTCTCCCACAAGTTCACTTGGCAGAGTGTTGACTCCAGGGGTTATAGATGTCTACCAATTAGTCCAGTTGGTAAGTGGCACCCTTGGAGCACGTGGTGCATCCTGAAGGGCACGTCACACAAAAGAAACACAAGAAGCGAGTGGCACCCTTGGAGCACGTGGTGCATCCTTAAGGGCACGTCGTGCAAAGGAAACGAACGAGGCGAGTGGCACTCTTGGAGCACGTGGTGCATCTTGAAGGGCACCTCGCATTGATGTGGATGAAGGAAACAAACCTAAATATCCCTAAGACAATAACACCTTAATAAATTCTTAAAATGACACCCCTACACAATTGTAGTCCAGTTCAAAATCTAAACCCAAGTCAAAAAAAAAAAAACTTCTCTAAGATAAATATTTGTTTAACCTTAAGGAAAAAGGCCCTAACTCTAACTCTAAAAAGAGCCTAACCCTAATTATAAATGAAATAGATCCTATGAATCTTGACCTAATCCTATACCCAAATATGATTATTAATAGCACTTAACCCTAATAACCACTAAAATAATTAAGCAAAACATCCTTATGAGATTTTAGGCTAGAGTTCGTGCCTCAATGCAGTGCAAGGAGAGTACAATTTTTAGAACGTACTTGAGCTCTAGTTCTTGAATTTATTAACGTTAACTTCATCCAACTACAACCAATATATCAACGGATACAAGATTTCATAATCTTTTTCAACCATTTAACTTTTAATGAACTCATAACCTTTATTCAAATTGAAACATAACTTTCTTAAAAATAAAAATATACATAAACACAGTTTTAGTTAACTCAGACAATAAATTTCATTGAAGGCCTCTCCTTCTTTAAACACAACCTTCAATGAGAGTTCATTAACATATTGAAAGCATAACTCCCTTATGAATGCAATAGTTTTTCAAAAATTAAACTAATTCATAAATAAACAAATACCAAAAGCCATAGTTTGATTGACATAACGCATAACCATTGGTGAATAAATTGAATACTTAAGGGACTAAACTATTTTCCTTAAAACTCATACATAAACTCAGATTGAACCAATAGTAATAAAATCTTTTAACGAGCGGGAGTATAAAAAGTATGAATTTAAAAATAAAATGAAAAGATGCATGAGCGTATTTACCTTTTTGGTCTTTAAAAAAGAAAAAAAAGAGAAAATAATTTTGGGAGAAACGTGGGGGATGAGTGACACTTGTAAGACGGAGAATTTTTAAGGGTTTTTCATTAAAACTTAAATTAAATATGATTTAGGGAAAGGGGTCTCGAAAATCCATAAAAGAAAGGGGGATGAGGGAAAAGGGGGGATGGGCTCTTAGGTATGGTTATGTTGCCAAATTTGGAATGGACTGATTGCTTGTGAGGAGTTGGGACTTTCGCAGTTGGGATTAGAGTGGTAGCTCAGCCTTGGAGGTGAGATGGGAAGCTAGGTATACTATATGGACTGTGTGTGGCCCCTTTGCGGCTCGGGGGACTGAGGGAGAAGCAGAGTACTCCTAGCATTTGGCTGGGAGGTACCATTGTAGTCTCTATGGTCGGCAAGCGGGAGCGGCACGGAGCAGGAGCAACGTGGAGCGAACGGACGTCATCAAGCGGGCGATAAGGAAAGGTACGCTCCTCTAGTTTGTAGGGTAGAATGGTTATTGTGTAAATGGTTTCAATGTTAGACTGATAGAAGCCCTCCTTGGCCCATGTAGTTGCGTTCACCTTGCTCTTCATTGTTATTTTCTCCTTCCTTTTTTTTTTACATTGGCCGCTTCACATGTATAAAGGGATAACCTAGCTTGTTCTCGATATGTTGGCTAGATTACCTTACTTCTGAATTTGAATTGTGTAACTAATAGAACCTTTACTTCTACGGTGATTTTCAGCTTTAGTGAAAGTAGAAACCCTTTTTTTTATTGCCGGGGCATTTTCACATTCCCTGGGCGTTTTTTTTATTGCCGGGGCATTTTTACATTGCCCTGGGCATTTTTATATTGCTGGGGCATTTTTACCTTGCTGTGGGAATTCTACCTCTCTATGGGTGTTATGGATTTTACTATGGGCGTTTTTACTTTTCTATTGTTGTTTTTACATAGCCGTGGGCGTTTAAATCTTACAGAGGGCGTTTGTTATCCCTGTGGGCGATCCAAATCATTGTGGGCATTTGCATACTACCCTGGGAATTGTTAGATGACTGGGGGCGTTATAAATTTCTGTGGCAAATTCATTTTTACTGTTCTGGTGATTCGTTTACTGTTCTGGCAATTTGTTTCACTGGCAATTCATTTTATGTGTCTGGCAAATTCGTTTTTACTGTTCTGGTGAGTCGTTTACTGTTCTGGCAATTTGTTTCACTTGAAATTCATTTTATGTGTCTGGAAAATTCGTTTTTACTGTTCTGGTGATTTGTTTACTGTTCTGGCAATTCATTTCACTGGCAATTCATTTTTTGTGTCTGGCAAATTCGTTTTACTGTTCTGGCGATTCGTTTACTGTTCTGGCATTTCGTTTCTTTTTTCACATATTTGGGTGTATTTATATGTCTAAGGGTGTTTTTAAATATGGTTATCATGAAATTTTAGGTTAGTATGGTCATCAATGAAGTTTCTTGAATTTGCCCAATTTCTGCACATTGGAATGCTTGCTGGAACTATGATTATGGGCTCTAAGAAAAGTAAATTGCCCAACATAAACCATAATTGTTTGTACTCTGTGTCCTGCCTTTTTCCACTGATTGATTAGCACCGTTTTATTATAACCAGAACCATCACTCCTATTTCTGTGTACCAGATGCTCGAACCATCTCTCAGCCGCTCCTTTAGAAGCATTTTTAGGATAAGAGAAGAGATATTATCTCTTGTTTTCAGATGAATCTTCAGATTTAAGAGTTTTACATTTTGACTGTAATTATGATGTAGATCATAAGCTATTAAGAAATTGTGGTTAAACTTGTTTTTACAGCTATAAAATAAAGTTAATTTTTATTATCAATAAATAAAATTGTGAAATAATTGATCATAAAACAATAGTAGTTAAGAATAAAAATGCAAAGGAAATTTGATTACTTATATGGAATAACACAAGATTGATTTCTCTTAGAATGCATCCTATTAACATGAATTATATTTAAGGATGTAGGTTATTATAAATGTCTTATTAAAAATGTTTCTTTTTCAATTGTTTTTATCCTATCTTAAATTTAGTACATAATATTGATTGGTCCACGATTAATAATTTCTTTTATCTTATCTTAATTGATTGTTTTTAATACCTTATTTTAAAGTTGATTGTTTTTATCCTATCTTAATTGCGTTGTAACAGTAATTTACATTGTCATGGGAAGGGTAATGTCCTGGAAATTATTATTTATGAATTTGTAAGAGTAATGATTTTCCCCTATAATGTAGAGGGTAAGGTTAGTGTTAGAAATCATATACGAAGTATGTCACTATTATTCTATCTGAAATGTTATGTTAATGAAAAGTAATTTTGATGGAATTTCATGAATCACAATGTAATGAATTGTAAGTGAAGTGCTAATGTAATGTACTGGGATGTATTGAAATGAAATGGAGTGTTAATGTAAGGTAATGCATTGTAATGCAACGTTAAGGTAAAGCGGTGTAATGTTTTATGTAAGGCAAGATGATTGTGATTATTGCAAACCATTGTGATATAAAAGGTAATATGGGCATCATTTCATGGCGACGCTATTATCATTTTCACTGTTAGCGATAGCATACAATTGTAATTCCCTTGAACTAAGTAAAATTGATATTTTATGACTTAATAAATGGGGGATTGAGAGTAATTGTATTTACCTTATGCTAAAGGCACTCATTGGTTAATGAAGTTTAAATGGAGTAATTGGTCTGTAATGAAACACAGTTGATTCGTACACAATCCCTTGTCTTATTTGGTCAGTCGTTATCTGAGTCCTTTTGCCTCGCGCCTCTCATAGAGGACGTGGTTGCTCATTTACTTATTGTTGTGCTTGGCGGTGGAAATTTCATTGCGTGGTATGCTTGTGTCAGGTGGGATGTAGACACCTCCATTTTCCTCAGAATAGTCGCCATCCCTGAGACCTTAAGTGGTTAAAATCGATGGGCACCTGGGATTGAGCATTGATTATGTGTCTTGGAGGTCCTAACCATTGCAGGGTAGGACAGGCGAGCAGTCAGTCTTACTTATTGTTGTTTGATCATCGTTACAAACATGTTGTTACAGTTGTACATCGTATGTCATCTTGTAGTGTTCATCTTGCTTGCGTCTTGTTCGTAGTCGGGTTACTAGTTTATACCTGAGCAGTCAGCCAGGAGCCTATCTGACCTTCTCTCTCTCCAGAGCAGAGAACTAAGATTAAATGCCCTGCTTTCCTGTGTAGACATAGTAAGATCTACTACTATGGATCCTTCCCTCAGTGTTTGTACTGTGCGTAACCCAGTATGTCGTTAAATGTTTGCATGGTGAGCCTTGTGTTTATGGTTGTCTATTGAATGCAGTTACTTGTCGTGCATCCTTGTCGTCTTTTTATGTTCATCATGGTTGCATCTTATTCGTTGTCGGGTGGCGACGCAAAGTCGAATGCGTTGATTGTTTCCTTTGCACATGCACGCACACACTTTTTAAACACACACACACAAAAAAAAAATTGCACTAGTTACTAGAGTTGTGTTGTCGTAACGAGGATGGTCCTTACACTAAACCCCCAAAAATTGTTTCTATTTTGCTTGTATTGGTCGCTAGCTAATAATTGTCTCATTATATGTATTATATTGCATTTTGGTTATTATTCATCTATAATTATGGTTGTATGTGAGTTTTATTTGTTTCTACTAACTTCTTGTGAATTATGGATTCCTTAATAGGTGCTAAAGTAAGAATAAGTGTAGGGTTTTGCTTTTCAAAGATTATATAAATAAGTTTCTAGGTTTCCAGATGAAATAGTGTTGAAAATAAAGCGTTCAAAATAGGGTAATGAGGCATATGTCATAAACCATGACTCCAATAATTATGGCATTATTAACAACACTTTAACTAATTTTTGGAATATTTTTCGATCCATTCTAAAACCGACACAACCATATACCCATTCTAGTGGGGATTTTGGGTTTTGATCAAAGCACATATGAGAGGAACCTTAACCCTCATTTCATGATTGTAGACCATGGCATCATGAAAATAATTTCGACATATTCTCCAAATGGTTCCCTGGGTAAACATAACCATATTTCATCCCTATGAATAGAACAAGTGATGGGTCGGTCTCTTTTTCCAAATTGATGAAATATGGTGTAGAGGAACACATTTCTTTCATTGTCTAGTTGATAGAATTTGTTATTTGTTTGTTACTAATTCCAAAGATGGAATAATCCATTTTTCCATATAATGTATGGAGAATGAGTGCATGGATATTGCTAAGAATATGATGTAAAATAATTGGAGTTTCAAGAATAAAAGAAAGAGTACCCAAACCTCTGTATTCTTTGTTAATTATATCTTGAATGTGTGAGTGCTAATTTACATTTGTTAAGCGTTTTAAAATCCAAAATCCCTATTCTCTAGAGGGGGACCACTCTATAGAACAAGATTTATGGATCTATAAATGGATTTCTTTGATGTATATACATTTTATTTATTTTATCATCTAGTGCTATTTTGATGTTATTCTATTTCATTTAAAATCTATGGATTTGTAGATTATATTCGTAGGTTAGATGTTCTTTTTAATTCTCGTAAATTAAACTCTTTTATATGTTCTCTTTTACATTCACTTGTTAATTCATGATTAAATAAGAAGTGCAATGTTTATTTTTTTGTAAGCATGGTGTGTTTCGATTTCCCATAATGCAATTTCTAATTAAAACTAAGTTGTATCCCAAATATACCAAAATGGAGCAATGTTGCAGGAAGGTTCAATCCCGAGGATCAAATAATTGAATGCAATCAGATTTTACAACACTTATGGATAGAGTAGGATATAACTTAGTGGTGTGTTTCCTTTGCACAATGTCACTTCTATTTATATATTAAATACATAATTTCCTTTTCTTAGGAACATATTAGGAAACTAGTACAAGTTAATATCTTGTATCCCACACATACAGTGCACGCCATATCACAATAATATTGGATACCTTGTTTCATAACATAAAATGCACGTGTGTTACTGGTTAAATAAAAGACATATAGAAACATTGATATTTTTGGTGTCGTTTTCAGGGAGGTTTCAAGGGGACAATAATATTCCTTGTACTATTTTTAGATAAGACATGGTAAGTGGAAGAGAAAAGAGAATATGTCAACTATCCTCTTTGTAGGGTATCATATGGAGTGCTTTTCATCCATATAGTTGCATGCATTAAAATTAGAAGGATTTTGTTGTTAAATAAGACCCAACTAAAATACTAATCTCATTGCAGGAAGTTTCACAAGAAGAAGGAATAATCGATGAATGAGGATTCCACCTGAGAAGGATCCAAGGGAAAACAAAATCCTTCAAGATTTCTTCCAGATCAATTAATGGGAATGTGGTGAATCACCATTATCTCCACCTGTAATATATACCATTTTAGGTTGAATGAATTATTAGTTTAATTGTACTCTCATCTTAGTACCATCCATGTCCACACCTTCATGTTGCATGTTTCCTTTACTTCCATTTTCTTCTTCCCCACCCTTTATTCCTCTCTCAATCCTCCATCCTTACTTCTTTTCTTCTTTGTCCATCTCCTCTCATCAAAGCATGACCATTTTTCATCTTAGACCTCAACTTAGACTTGTCATATGCAACCCTTGATTCTTCAACACCGATTACTTCATCCCTAGGACTATCCCTTTGATCCTAGGCATAATGTCAAATGCACACCAATCAATTTTTTGATTTCCTGATCAAATATTTAAGTCATTATCACATAATAATCATAATTCCATGAACAAAACATGAAAGTTGTTTTAGGAAAAGTGTGACACTATGTGTATTCCATAGTGGTTATGTTAGGCTCTCACTATATCCACTTCATAGATAATGGGATACTTCATGTCCCCATTATGGTTATTGAGGGATCCCATTATCATTATACCATGTTTTGAATGAGATATTTGATTTTATTCTTGATTAATTTTTTTTTTCATTAGCCATAATATCTTTCAAGGGTCATATCACACAATTTAGGAGTCGAGTATTTGTAATTTTTGATACATGGATACATTACATCAAATATTGTACACTTAAAAAAATTCGCACAAACATAGATCATCACCTGAAAGAAATAACTTGTTGATAAGACACTTGTGGCACTTGGGATCACTAATATCACAAAGAATAGAGTTTGAAAAGGAAATTTTTGGTAGAATAAATAGACATGTCTTTAAAACATGCTTCTAGGGTGCATTCTCCTATGAATCTAGTTTACAACCCAACTTGAATCATCTCATTCCTATATTGTATGAGAATGTTATGCCCTAATTATTGATTCCCTATCCTAAATATGCATTGATATAACTTTGTTTCCTCAAATATTCTATGGTATGCTTGACCCATCAATTATTCCTTTTTTCAAAACTAGCTTCCACTAGAGATACCTACATGAATATACTTTCATCTCCAAGTTGAATTGGATCTATTTTTCATCATATGCAAAAGTTACACCAAAAACCATGACAATTGGTTTAGGATGAAAATTAAAGATAATGATACCCTGCAATCTATTTCTCAACACTTTTGACATATTATTTCAAAACCATTTCAAAACATATTTATAATAGGTATCTATATATTAATCCTCTTTAATATTTCTTTTGAATCACTCTAATTGGAGATCGGATCAAGAATTTACCATTGAAGCACTCATAAGTAGTCTAGGTTGGACACCAGTCCTCATCAGGTAACAATGCAATTTTTAATGAATCCTTTAAGAGATCCATTTTATATGCATTATTTGCACTCATATTGATGTTTTATTGAAGTAATAAAGTCATCATATCTACTTTCCTATATAATCTCACGTTGTGTTGCAGGCAAATATGGTAATTTTTTTGCAGGTCAAAGAAGGATCATGGAGGCCAATCCACAAACAAGTGATTTTTGAAGGAAAACATTCATGAAAAGGGAACATCACCAAGATGTGAAAACAAGTATTCTATCATGTGATATTGACTCCTTGGATGAACCATCTCCAAAGATCAAGTTCCTAGGAACTTGCTGCATAATTGTTCAAGATGCTAACCTTATAGAACAATGATATCCCCTTGTTGTATAAAAAATTCCACTACTATAGAAGACTTAATATTCATCATACTCATCCATTGACACTACTATAATCCTTACAATTTTGTCTTCTAGGATCATAAGTAGTGGTTTGCTGAAGTGTATGAAGCCTTTCTGATCTCACCATAACCACTGCATGAATCATTATTAATACACCATAAATTTAGCCTACTCCTTCCCTCCATAATACCTCTATGAATTTCTTCTCCATCTAGTCATAACCCACCCAATAAAGTAACTTGGCCCACTTACAAGGCTAATCTATCCTTCTAGTTTCAATAGTTGTTGAATAAATATTCCCAAAATCTTGATGCTACCAATCCATTAAAGGGTTCTCTTGCTACCTTTCTGTTACTAATAATGTCTAGCAAAGTCCATTCATTTCCAAACATTTAATAAGGTTGTACAAACCTTCTAGTGTGGTTCTATTCTTAACAGTTCTTCATAGATCCATCCTTGATACATAAGGTGAAAAAATAACAAAGGACAATAGTTTTGCTACTACACAAGAACAAATACCAACAATCCATGTGGTTGTCACTCAAGATTCCACTACCAAGAGAAGTTTATCTAGGAGAAAAAATAGGTGTTGTCACACAATAATGAACACCTACAAGAATGAGGTTGCTACACAAGAACCAACCTCAAAAGGCTTGACTGTTTCAACACAAGAACCAACTGTAAAGACATTATATGAAGAAACTTTCTAGGAGACAAAAACTATTGCCTCACAAGAACCTGTAGTAGAATAATCTGTTATAGAAGTAGTCTTTCCTCAGAGATTCATTGAAGATATCTCAAAACTAGGTGAAAATCTTGTTGACATTCTTGTAGATCAATGTATCCTTTTTCTATAGGTGCTCATGAAGAAATTTCTACAAAAAATCATATACTTTCTGAAAAAATCATGAATTTCTTCTTGTCTTATATTTTTTGTTTGTCCTCCCTCACCATTTTCAATTCTCCGAGGATGGGAAACATATTCCATTCGGGGGAGACACCATCACCTTTATCTAGACACCATTACCTTTATGATGGACACCATAACCTTTATCCATTATAATTGATCCATTTGACTCATGACATTATGTTACTTTATTCATCACCATCTTATTCCACTCCACCATTCAAATCTATTTTAACCCCCCTAACATATCCAAAATGAGAAGGACTAGAAGTTGATAAGTGTTGTTACATCAAGAGGTCCTATTGTTTCTCCACAAGAACCAACAATAGGAGGCCTTACTATTTTCACACAATAATCCACAGTGGGAAGAAAAGAAAACATTATCATTGCTCCACAAGCATCAAGAGTGAAAAATACTTGTCAATATATATGCCAAGGAAACTTACTTAGAATATTGGGAAGAATCACATCGATTTAGAAGCATGATACCTCACAAAGTTTTACAATGCCAGGATCCTCAAGAAATTCCAACCTGTAGAAGGAAATATGAATGCTTACTAAATCTACGCAATTAAAGGGGATTCCAACAACAAAAAGAATTATAGATCCGTCTCCAACATTCTTTAGTCATCAAATGAAAATATCACAAGATATTGCGTTCTATTTATTGTAGTTTTTTTAAATGTTCCATAATAATGGGTCTACACTGAATAGAACTTGTTCCCATTGAAATTTCTAGGGTCAAACAAAGATATAACACGAGGAAATCAATTTTACTTGGGAATGGAAAGTTGGAGGTAATGATCAAAACCCCCTTTGATCCTTCTGTAGACTTAAGAAAGCTAACTCAATCCATAAAGTTTTCTATGAGACAAATAATTTTTAAAAGTTCCATATCCTTGGGGATATGTTTTACTCTTTAACAAGAAATATATTAATCTCCTCAGCTTGAATACCCCCCTGCATACTACTGAGATAATTACTTCTTTCCAAACTCCACTTAAATCCATGCTATTTTAAAATCTTTAAGTAGCAGAAAAATTTGTGATTGAAGAAGGTGCCCTACAAAGGTCAGTTTTGATTAAATTTGTACAAAGGAATATTCTCAAGAATCCAGAAAGATGCACATTATATCCTATTCACAATGTCTTGAGCCACAATTTTTGCAATTTTTTTTCTTTTGCATTTTGCCTCTCATGTTCCATGTCCTTAAAACACAGGAAACTTTGTTTTGCATGGTATAGTAAAACAAAAATATAATTATAAGCATCCTTGTAAGTTGGTTTTATACTTCTCAAGCATGATCATTCAACACCTTGTTCATTATAATTTACTAGGTTTGTCTTTCTTAAGGGTTAAAGTTCAAGCTTATGACTTTCACCCCCAAGTTACAAGTTACATATTATAAGCCAAAACCCTCTTTGCAACTTTGGTACAACAGTCAGTTTTTTATTTTCAAATTAACAATTGTCTTATAAAGAGCATATTATCACTCTGATAAATCCTTCAAAGGAACAATGACTTATTCCTATAGGATTATACCCCCTCCAAATACAATTTCATGACTTGTTATTTTACCTCAGGTGACCATTGCATGGAACACTAACTCTTCCCAAATATTACCAACATTCATTATATATAACCATGGCTTCCATTTAACTCCACCATTGATTGAACCATACAATCACAGTTTGGTTTCAAAAATCTGATTCTGGGATGTTGCATTAATATGAAAATAAATTCCTATTGTTGACTACATTATCAATTCGTTGTCATAAGAGGATATACCATTGGGATGTTTTTGTCCAAAACAAGGCATGTTATATTTGTAGGTCCTCCCTTCATTGCAAAAATTTGTTATTGAATGATCAAGTGAACACTTGATGAGAAGGAATTAATTTGGAGCAATGAAAAGGTTTGCAACAATGTGCTACAACTCATGGAAAGGGCACAAATGTGAAAAGCATTGCTATAGGGATCCTCCTTTGGACAAGGTGGTTCAAGTCTAGCTGAAATGATTTATCAGGAAACCTTACCAAATTGGTTTTTATATGGTAACAAAAAAAATCCCAAAATGGTAGCAGTGCTTCTGCACTAGAAGGCTACACAATAACACATTTTTACTTTCTCTGTGGAGAATGTGCATGGGGATTAAGTTATTCATATTTCTCAGAGATAAGGGAACAAGTTGTTGGGATCCATATGGATTTCATGGAAAGGTAAATAGAGGGAAAATTATCTCTTGGATGTAACATGGAGAGCATATACATTGTGCTTCCTTGCCATGGTGGTTAATTGTATTCCTAACTATATTTATGTAGTAAATTTAGTGACCCTTAAGAAACTGGCTATAGGATTGAGGTGGTGGCATGAGCCTGAAGTTTCCATTGCACTATTAGAGAGGTGAGGCCCTAGATCCATTAGTGCAACTACTGAACTTGTTTGATATTACTAGGATGACCCTATATATGGAGTACTTTCAAGATCTATTGAGTACTACAAACAAAGTGTAATATTGTTAAATAATGAACTATTATCAACATACAGAATGGGTCTTCTGAGCTATATGTCAAGGAAGTTTCCTTGGGATTTGCACGTTATGCTCCCATTTCTTAGGATAATAGCCTTATGCCCAATATAGAGCTAGAGATTATTATGGATAGATACCATTGCATTGATATAACCCCTTGAAGTGGAAGAGAAATATTGGGATGTTGTTTTCTTCTACTTGGCATAAAATAACATGTGGCTATTTTATTACTCCCCAAATCTGATAACATCATGAAGAATTTAATATAACTACATTAATAGATTTTGTAGGAGACGATGCACAACAAATAGAATTGATGGTAGGAATGGTAGAATAGAATAAATAATCCAGAAGAGTTTTGACTATTGATGCAATAACAAGAGGAAAAAAGTGTGGAACATGAAAGTGATAATGGGAAAAACAAAGAAAAGACTGAAACTACAGGTGTTGATGGGAAACCTTCAACCTTATCTCTATATCTATAAGAACAACATGGCGAACCACAATCATCTATATATATTAATACACCAAGAGAATTTCCAAAGACACTTTACAAACGAGAGAATGAATCAGAAGCAATACCTCATTTTAGCTACTAACAAATTGTAGAAACACTCAGACACAACTTATGACAGGAAAATAAAGGTAGATCTCATAACCAATGATGAAATACCTGAGAGGGAAGTGGTGGAGTAAAATTAATGAAAAAAAAAACCGAAGAACCATAAAGTATATATGTGGACAAAGAATAATCACATTCACCTACAACTATCGAAGAACAAGTTAAAGACTCATATCTAGCTTCCTCCATCAATAAAATAAATTGTAGAGAACCTTCCCATGATGGATTAAACTACAAAAACATTACAAACATGATACCATCATAAAGACTCTAACATAACTCCTCTGGTGGATTCAATAGAATATGAAGACGTTCTAGTTGCAGTAAAGGTTGTAGAAGTTGCAGAACTTAAAGACAAAGTTGTTGAAAATGAAAAAAATGTAGGTGTTGATGAATCGAAAAGTGTTTCATCGCCAATTTTGAAAGAAAATTGTGAATAAATAGATGCAACTCAAAATCGTTGATACATCATAAGAAGTTGTTGAGAACTTTGACTCAAATTCCTGAGATCTAGTTATGATTACATTGGTCCTATTTAAAGTGGTGGAATAGAATTCACCTCTATAGTTGAACATAACAAATAGGCATTCTTTCATGGAGGGAATGCCAATAGACATGATGTCATGCCCTGATTGCTTCATATTGACCATGTAACGACCCTCCTTGTTACGACAACAACTTGGACAACAGGTGCAATTTTTTTTTTTGTTTTTTAAAGGTGTGTGCACGCATGGAGGAGGGGAAAAAGGCTCACTGGACTCTACGTCGCCAACCAACGACTGTTAAGACGCAAACACGACAATCACAACAAGAAGACACAAGGCTTTTACAACCCCGCACAACTTAAATTAACCAGGGACTATCAGCTAGAAGAATCTTAAAATCATTCCATTGCGCAACTCTAAATCATAATCGTCAACAAGGTACCCTCTAAAACACATTCAAGGGACCCCTATAGTACAAGACTGAAACTTGACTGGTTCAACATCTAACAAGATAAAAAGTCCTGAGTGGTAATCATAAATATAATGAATGGATGTAGATGTATCTTAACGCAGTAGGTAACCCTTAATCCTTCACTACGACTCAAATATTAACAATTATCCCGAAATCATTTGACGCCATCATGTTAAATTTACATATCAATCGTCCCATGAGGGCTAGCATCATTACCATGGTAATATAAGGACTTCGCAAATCAACCATCTAAGCTATAAGTTCATTATGAATGATTAAGACCTTAACATTCCAATATATTGCATTAGATTACACTTTCGATTCATCACATTATAATCCATACCTTCCGACATCAGACGATTTATTAAAGTAGCAGTACCTTACATTCATTATATTATAATGTAGTGACATTGCAGTAACCTGCTGAAGTAACATGACACTAACTTTGTCTTACATGACATTTACCCCAACATAATGTAATAATAATTCAATCATACTTCCTCACATTCATGGCATTTACTTTTCACAATAACATTTCATTCTTTACCTTACATTCAGTCAGATTGCAATTCAGTTTAAAACCTCGCCATCAAATGTCCATAACCTTTTCTCTATGTTATATAACACTAACATTATACCCCAATTATATTGCCACGCTACTCTAACATCAATCAAGCATTGTATTACCATCACTATAACCATACATATTACCTAACCTTATTACATATTCGGTCACCCTACCCTTACGCAAATCTGTAACAAGCTATGTTATCCAACCTTTACAATTTCAGCAACACTCCACTACTTAATACATATCTTAGCAACTCATTTTATCATATTACCTTCCATTTTGTTTGATAGAATAGATAATGCCAAGACTTTATGGAAGGATAAACAAGCTACTTCAATCTAACAATATAAATGTAATAATAAATACATTAAACAATATGTAATAATAAATACATCCTTATCTTTTAAAATTCAATAAATTGGGTCATCATGAAATGGGTTGAAACCTTTAAAAGTTAAGCTCCAGAATCTAGTTCTCATCAATCAATAAAACCATAACTTTTAACAAATTCTTATTAACTTATAATCAAAATTTTAAAATAAATATGAAAAGATTGATTTTTCCACTAATTTATTTATTTTATATGAAACCCTTCATAAATATTACTTTTCCCAAAAGACTCGGATTAGTGATCAATTCAAATACAAGGCTAAAATATGTTATAATAAGAAACCCTATATAAATATGATCTTTCCACTATTTTATTTACTTTACATGAAACCCTTCATAAATATTACTTTTCCCAAAAACTCAGATTAGTGATCAATTCAAATATCAAAGCTAAATATGTTATAATATGATTTCATGAAGGTTATGAGAAGAGAAAACAAGTTTATACATTAAAGTTGTTTTAATGAATTAAAACAACATTTCATTCACAAGTGTAATTACAGCTAAATTCCACTCCTTACGAAAACATTCCATAATATTGTTTTGCAAAAAGAATCAAGTCATAACTTATACAGATTAAAATTCAAGTATAAAATTAAATAAATAAAACATGTCCGTCTTTACAAATAAGAAAGCTTAAAGCTATCAGTCCACATTCCCTACCCTGATCATTCACTAACATTGCAATATACAACAAATATGTTTGGGCAATTTAGACCAGAATTATCATCGCATTTAAGCAATTAAATCCAATTATGAAATAAAACACAGTTTGAATAACAGTCTATCTAATTTAAAATGTATTTAAACAATAATAACCCAGCATCAATCGAATCAATCAATAACGCAACCTGGTAACTTTTCATAACATTAAAGGTATAGATATAAGGTATGGAAACAGAACATCCAATTTGACTGAACTTGCTCTTGGCATTGGGGTAACAAACAAGTTCAATCTCATCCATTCAGAATTAACACAACCAACAACTAGCTTTTAATCATATAGATGCAAGTGTATTTCAGAAGTGTATTTCCGAAGTCTAACCCTAAAATAACATCGTGTTCAGAATTACAGGGACGGCATTGATCTGTGTAAAAATTTAAGGACACGCCTTTCAATGTAAAGGAAGATTTAACCTACCACCTATAATGGTAACCCTACCACTACCCGTTACAAGACTGAAGCGCTGGCAGAGCCATAACACAGGTGAAGGAGAGAAGCAAGGTAAGTGGGCCGGTAAAAGAAGTGCCATAAGGAATTTAATGACTGGAAACGTAGGGTACAACGAGAATATTTATATGGCTCACGCCTTATAGTAATGATAGGAGGGATATAATAATCATAAACGAATTTAGTCTATTCCAAAAGAGACAGAAATAAGTATAAGATCAAGAAAAAGGGAACTGGTATGTAAAGTATAACCAACATTTTCCAGTGTTGAGGGCACAGGTACGGTTTTAAGCATTGTGCTTGCCCTCAATGCTTAGTTACCATAAACTTTCCGTAATCACCATTCTTACAGCTATTGCAATTTAATGAAGAGTAGGAGTAAGGATATACCTTCTCATTGAGTGATTTCTGCAAATGCTTTCTGGAATGGTTTATTGGTTGTTGTACCAATGCCTTAATAAACAGAATAAACCTCTATAAATGACAAGCTATATATCTTTAATTCCAAGCATAATGATCGATGTCGAATCCTTTCTTACCTTGAGCTCTCTCACCCTTCCAACACAAAACGGAGCTCACTGAAATTTCACTCCACCGTACCCACGGCCAAGGCGTAGAACACAAGGACAAAGGCGGGTAAAACGAAAGCCCACTGTCTTCATAATCTCCTAGAATGTAAAAACAAAACGAAGAACCCACAAAAATGAAACCCACACTGTGTGTGATGCCTAGCAACAGAAGAATGCCCAATACAATTAAAAAAAACACCCAAAGCACTGTACATACGCCCAGCAATAAAATAATGCCCAATACGAATAGAAAATGCCCAGTACTCGGTATATACGCCCAACATTAAAAAGGAATGCCCATCACAGATAGAAATTGCCCAATGCTCTGTACATATGCCCAGTAATAAAAAGAAATGCCCAATACGAATAGAAAATGCCCAATGCTCTGTATAAACGCCCCGTAATAAAAACAAAACGCCCAATACGAAAAGAAAATGAAACCCCTCTGCCAAGAACTCACCCCCAAGCACCCAAAAACGAACCCATTGTAGAACAACGCCCAGTACAAAAAGAACGTAACCCTAAACTGAACTGATTGTAAAAACGAGCATCTTCTGAGTTTAAGGACGAGGAAAGGACAATCACATCCATACAATCACAACCTTAGCAGTAATCACTATGCATTCTACCTTACTAAGTTCAGGAACATACCTTGGCCTGATTTGCTCGTAGCAATGATTCCAGTGCTCCAGCCGCTCCTGCTCCTGCTTGCCGACAACAACGAACTCACTGGTACCTCCCAGCCAAATGC
>CBVK0101998354.1:0-15697 GCA_900067695.1 Picea abies | reverse complement strand
TTGTCTGTAGAACCCTTGAATACCTAACCCTTGGGGAACATAAACAACAACATAAAAAAATTAAACCGGCAAGATCTATTGACACGCATCTGTGTTCGGGCTGCTAAGTAAATACTCTCTGGTTCAAAATTTGGGGATTTCAGCATTGCAGCATTCTTCAGACCAAAGCATAACCCCACAACTGTAAACCAAAGAAAAAAAAAAAGGTCTGGAAATTTTTTCACCATTATTTAAGACCTATTCCATTAGATTCATCTCTTCTCCCTTATCACTTTCATCCATATCATTTTTCTGCAAAAATTTTTGATCCCGCCCGCTCCCTTTTCAGTTCACCCATCATCATGGCTCATACCCGTAACCAAGAACTAGAGTCTCGCTTCAACACCCTGCAATCTGGTTTACTTGAGACCCAAAAAGAAGTGCAATAACTCAGTGATACTATTGCCTCCCATGATGCCTCCATGAATGCATCCGTAAATGTAGTTGTGCAGTCTGCAATGGCGGAAGTCAAACACGAACTAACCACCCAGCTGGAATCTGTCTTTGCATCACTCTGCACCAAACTCAATCTCTCTACCAATGACTCTTTTCCTGAGGCACATAAAAAGACTGAAGGTGAAACTTCTTCCCATTCCTTTCAACCCCATCACTTTCAAAGGGACATACGCCTTCCGCAGGTGGATGTAACCAAATTTGATGGCTCAGACCCCACTGGTTGGGTCACACAAATGGAACACTATTTCTCTCTCTACAACATTACAGATGACTTGGCCAAACTCTGGTATGGTGTTCTCCATCTAGATCAAGAACGTTGGCAATGGTGGCAATGGAGAAAAACTTCCCGTCAAGGGTATATTGCTTGGACCCAATTTGTTGCTAAGCTTTATGAACGCTTTGACACTGACACCAACCATTTGGGTCGTTTGACAAAATTGAAGCAATCAGGCATAGTCGAAGACTTCATAGCTGCATTTGAGCATCTGGCTTTTCGAACAGAGGGCATGACTGATGCTTTCTTTCGAGAGTGTTTTATCAGTGGCCTCAAGGAGGAGATTAGGGCCCATGTCCTCATGGCTCGACCTACGACTTGGGTGGAGGCTACCAAAAAATCTAAAGAAGCACAAAAAATTGTTTCCTCTCAAAACCGTAAGCCTTCCTTTGTCCCACGCCCTAAACTAGTAAACCCCACTACTCCCTCAGCCCCATTAAAAATCCAAAAATTGACCAAGGCTGAAATGGTTGAATGTCAACTCAAAGGCCTCTGTTATAATTGTGATGACAAATATTTCCCAGGCCACAAATGTAAGGAACAAAATATCTTTATGGCCATCTCTGAGGATATTCAGGAAGAAGATGTTGACAACCCCCCTATACCTGAGTCACCAGAAATTTCTGACATAAACCCTCCCTCCGACCCTCCCGAAGTGGAACCAATCATCTCCCTCAATTCTCTCACCGACTTCTCTGCCCCCCAAACCCTCAAGCTAATTGGTTACATCAAGCAACAAAATGTCATCATCTTGGTTGATAGTGGCAGCACCCACAATTTTATTCATCGCCGCATTGCCCAAGAAACCCAATGCTACATCCACACTGTCAATAATTTCCAAATCATGATTGCCAATGGTGGTTCTATGAAATGTGGTAGGCACTATGAAAATGTGCATCTCCAAATAGGTGACTACCACCTCAAATCCCATATGTTTGCTATTGACATGGGCGGTTGCGACATTATGTTGGGTGCCGAATGGCTAAGAACCTTGGGTCCCATTCTCATGGATTTTTAGAACTTAACCATGAAATTTGACCAAGGAGGCCACAAATATAAATTTCAAGGCATCACTGTGGGTTCTCCTGAAGTCATCAGTTCTCATTGCATGGAAAAATTGCTCAAAAAAGGTCATTCGGGTGTCATAGCCCAACTCCACGCCATACAAGCCATAGAGATCCCACCCGTGCCCCAAGACCTCTAAGCCCTCCTTTCTAAACATCAAACAGTCTTTTCCACTCCCCAAGGACTCCCTCCTTCCCATGGTGTCCATGATCATTCCATTCCCCTTGTCCCAGGAAGCCTTCCCCCCAGTATACGTCTATATCGCCACCACTTTGCACAAAAGAATGAAATCGAAAAAAATGGTCTAGGAACTCCTTACTGTCGGAGTCATCCATCCTAGTACGAGCCCTTACTCCTCTCTGGTCGTCATGGTACTGAAGAAAGAAGGTTCTTGGAGAATGTGTCCTGACTTCCGTGCTCTCAACAAACTAACCATCAAAGACAAATTTCCCATTCCTGTCATTGATGACCTCCTGGATGAATTGAGTGGCGCCCAATTCTTCACCAAACTTGATCTTCGCTCGGGCTATCACCAGATACATATGAAAGAGTCCGACATTCCCAAGATGACCTTTCGCACTCATGAGGGCCACTACGAGTTTTTGGTCATGCCCTTTGGTTTGTGTAATGCCCCCTCCACCTTTCAGAGCCTCATGAACCATGTCTTGCACCATTTTCTCCGTCATTTTGTCCTAGTTTTCTTTGATGATATCCTCATATATAGCAAGACATGGATAGACCATCTTACTCATGTGGATCAAGTTCTCAGCCTACTCTCTCAGCACCAGCTTTTCCTGAAACAGTCCAAATGTGCTTTTGGTGCATCCGAAGTAGAATACTTGGGTCATTTGGTGGGCAAGGATGGCGTCAGGGTGGACCCGAAAAATATTGAAGCTATGCAAGACTGGCTGCACCCAAAGACTCTCAAAATCTTGTGCGGATTTTTGGGCCTCACAGGGTATTATCGCAAGTTCATTAAGAACTATGGAAAGATTGTAGCACCTCTCACGGCTCTCCTCAAAAAGAACTCTTTCACTTGGACCCCAGCAGCTGCTCAAGCTTTTCAAACCTTGAAGACGGCCATGTGCACCACTCCGGTTCTGGCCCTTCCCGACTTGACAAAGACATTTGTGTTGGAATGCGACGCCTCAGGGAAAGGAATTGGCACTATCCTTATGCAAGAGGGTCGACCTTTGGCCTTCACTAGAAAAGAACTGTCTGAAAATAATCTGGGAAAACCCATTTATGAAAAAGAAATGTTGGCGATTCTACATGCCATTGAATTATGGTGTCCTTATCTCTTGGGGCAACGATTCCAAATTAAGACCGACCATCAAAGCCTCAAGTACTTTCTGGAACAACGCATTTCCTCCCAGGAGCAACAAAAATGGGTTACTAAGCTCTTTGGATATGATTATGAGATCATTTACAAGAAGGGCAAAGACAATGTCATGGAGTATGCACTGTTCTGAAAATATGAAGACGAAGGATCCCTTTTTTCTCTTTCCTTCATTGTACCCGATTGGCTGCAAGCTGTGCACCAAGAATGGCTTCAAGACCCCAAAAGTTCGCATCTGATCCAGCAACTGCAGAACAAGGCTCAAGCTCCCCCAGGGCACTCATGGCTCTAGGATGAGCTTTGATACAAAGGTCGCTTGTACTTAAGTAAACAATCCAATCTCAAATCCACGGTACTTTCTGAGCTTCATGCTACACCCACAGTGGGGCACTCAGGGTTCACCAAAACATATGACCGAGTCAAATGTTCTTTTTTCTGGGATGGTATGAAACAAGACATCCGTAAGTTTGTGGCTGAATGTGAGGTATGTCAATGCAACAAGGGAGAAACAATGAAATCTCCAGGCACCCTCCAACCACTTCCGATTCCCCCTGCTATTTGGAAGGATATCTCTATGGACTTTATTACAGGCTTACCCAAATCGGGGAATAAATTAGTCATAATGGTGGTGGTGGATCGTCTTTCCAAGTATGCTCATTTTTGTGCTCTTCACCACCCATTTACGGCATCCACGGTGGCTCAAATTTTCATGGATCAGGTCTTCAAGCTTCATGGCATGCCAAACTCAGCAATTTTTGGCAAGAACTGTTTAAGCTACAAGGCACACAATTGCATCTTATCTCATCTTATCATCCCCAGAAATATGGTCAAACGGAAGTCGTCAGCAAGTGTTTGGAAACATATCTGAGGTGCTTTGCCTCTGAAAAACAACACTAGTGGGCTCAATGGTTACCCCTCGCCGAATGGTGGTACAACACTAGATACCATACAGCCACTCGCATGACTCCTTTTGAAGCAGTGTATGGACAAAAGCCACCGTCAGTTCTCTCATACTTACCGGGTACCTCAAAGGTCCAGGCGGTTGACCAAACACTTACAGTCCGAGAGGATATCCTTCGTACCCTTAAAGAGAACTTGGTCATGGACCAGAATAGAATGAAGCAGCAAGCAGATCAAGGTCACTCCAAATGTTAATTTGTAGAAGGGGATCAGGTGTTTCTGTGACTGTAACCATATAAGCAAACTTCCCTCAAGGCCGAGCAGTGTCAGAAGCTAGCACCCAAATTTTATGGCCCTTACACAGTTCTCAAGCGTGTGGGACAAGTTGCATATCAGTTAGCTCTGCCTAGTCAGTCGAAGCTACATCCTGTTTTTCATGTTTCATGCTTGAAGAAGGTGATTGGAACCAGGTGCCAAATTCAAACTAACCTTCCAGAGTTAGCGGAAGAAGGATCCATTTGGATACAACCAGAAGCAGTTTTGGACCAGCGGGAGCATCGCCTGCATCAGAGAACCATCAAGGAAGTGCTAGTACAGTGGAAAGATATGACTCCAGTAGATGCCACTTGGGAACCAGCTACCATTCTACAGTAGTTTTCACATCTCAAGCCTTGAGGACAAAGTTGTTTTTAAGGGGGTGAACATGTTAAGGTCCTAACCCGCACATAGGTAGATCAATGTATTTGGATGTAATAAAGGTCAATATTAATGAGACCTTTCAATAAAATAGAATAAGGCGGATGTAAGAAGACCTAATATAAGATTCCGCTTCTAGAAGGATCTTCCTCTAGATGCTTCTCTTAATAGACATATTTAGTATAAATAAGGGTTGAGGGTATGAAAACCCTAGCTTGGAGATTATTGTAACAGAGAGCCGCTCGACTGGAGGTTGCCCCCTCGAAGAGGCCTGTGAACATTGCTTTCTGAATCAAAGTTCTTTTCTATTGCTATTTCGTATATCATTTATGTGTATTGTGAAGATAATGCTGGATATTTTACTATTATTCTGCCATTTCTAGCATTTTATTTATGTTCTGCATATTTTATACATCTGGTATCTTGCATGGACCTTTCCTTCATTTGAGGGAGTTGGTTGGAGGATCTTTGCGAGTATTTGGACAATGTTGACTCAATCATTCACCCTCTCATGGGAAAATTTCACCTTTATTGAGGAGTGCACCTAATTTATTCTCTCCCTCTAGCCCACACTTCTGGCATCTATTATTATATTTATACCATTCTTTAGGTTCATTTGGCTCTTGGTGGGTTTTGAGGGATTTGTTAGATGATTTGTTGTATTTTCCCATGGTTTTGAATGGGTTAATGGTTTTGACCTCATAGTATTGAGCTAGCACATTGTGTTGTATTGTATTTGAGGAGGTTCTTCATCTATAAAAGGAAGATTCCTCCCTCATTTAAAACCATTGGATATTAATGAGAAACTTGGCTTAATATTTGTTTGAGAATCTATTTCTTTTCTTTGTTAATGTTTAGTCATTTTCAAGGTTTATATAAGAACTTTTAAAGGCTTTTTTGGAATAAAAAGGCTACTAGAAGGCCAAAGAATTAAGGGTGAAATGCTCCACTTGGGAGGGTTCTCAAGGTAAGTTCTCTAACCTTACCCCTTTGATCATTGAAGTTATTGTTCATGCATTAAGGTAGGACATATGATGGCTCTATCCTTTTTCTTGGCCAACCTTTCAATTCACCTTGATAGTATTAGGAAAGTTTTTCATAATGTGTTATCCTCAATATAGATTTCATTGAGCCTCATTGACTTATATTAGTTAAAATCATGCTAACTAGTTCTCAAAGAAACATCAATATGTTGATCACAGGAGGGTTTGAAAATCATTTTTAATTTAAGTAGAAATTGATCACTTTTATGGATGCCCTAATGCATACTTCGCTTGGAATGGTTGAAATCAATACAACGTAACTAGGGTTGAAAATAACTTTTATTGCAACATTTTGAAGGAGTGTTGTTCTAGGTTATTATAAACTATCATTGGATGTATTGGAAAGTCTAACAACCTCATTCAAAGTGAAATCGTCACATGTTCTTTATTGTTGTTCTGGGATTTTTCTAGTATTCCTTTTTCTGCAGAGATTTATTGTTGTGTGGGGTTATTTGTAACCCTCCTCTTTTTCCAATGTTTCAAGGATTTCATTATATTCATTTCCATAGGTGTCCAAACGACTTTTAAGAGAGATAAATTACCTAGTTTCAAGTCTTGGCATTACCTCCTATGTGTTATCCAAAAATCTATCCAGGATTGTCATAAAACTACAAAAGTATTCCACTTTGAATGGTGATTAAAGTGTTGATGTCTTGCAGTGTTTTTATGACACCTTGTTTTCCACATCCCAAAAAAGTCAAAATATGTTAAGGAATTCCAAAGGACCTTCTAATTAGTCCAATTTTTGCCTCCTTTCACTATTGTATGAAGGTTTGTTAACCATATTTTGTTGTGGTGTTTTCATGTCTTTTGGCTTGGTTGGTTGACCATGAAACATTCCTACCCTAACCACCCCAAACAATCTACCCAAACAATGCAACATTTATATTAGTTGCTAGTTGAGAGGGTCGATTCATGCTACAATCATGGTTCCAAAGAATTGATCTATATTGTATAATGAGAAACAGATTAATTTCAGAGTGTTGATGAATGAATGATAAGTTTGGTTAATGATATAATTTTTGTGCCTTGACATATAATAATGAAATTTGCTAATCAGGTAGCATTGTATTTCTTCTAAAGTTATTACATTGAGTTAGTTGCCTTATTCTCTCTTTACAATAGTGACACTTCATGTGTTTCATGGCATATACTTATTGAATGGATGAAAACTTATATTGGTTATGAACTTGTTACAATGATGCTTTATTTCATTGCTATCATCACAACCCAATTTCATGATTAAATGTTTAATAAGTACTTGTTCATGCTTCACTTCTTGCACATATGAAATTTGCTAAATGATGACTATCTTGTGAATGGATATATACTTTTTACTTAGAAAGTTTCACCTTGAACATTGTATATTGCTTGATCACTAATTATGAGTCATGGTGCATTGGTGTGTTGTGTTGAATAAAGTAAGCATTTTCCTTCCAAGCATTCATTGAGCATTTTCTTCCCTTACTTTTCTTGAAGCATCAGTCTAGAGAAGTCAACACAAGTCAAACAAAGTCCTCATCCTCACCTATATAGAAATGAAATGATAGGACTTAGTATTATCCCCATAGGAAAACCTTCCTTATGTTAGAAACCATGGCCTAGAAATGTAGAGGCAAGGGCACTAAGGTGATAGTCGATAGCTTCCCTATCTATTTCCTAAAGCTCTCCCTCACAGGGTAGGACTTTCCTTTGGCGAGAGTTTAAGTGGTAACATGAGAAATTTAGCTAGAAAAAACTTCACTAGGATTATCTCTTTAGTGTGCAATCATAGAACCTTATATAATTGGCTCAAAAATAAAATTTTATTTATTTTGCTCAAAAATAAAATTTTAATTTTTTTTGCTCAATTTTTTTTTTTTTTTAAATAAATTGTTGTTGTCACAATTTCGACGCACCATAGAAATCTTGAGACACACTTTCTATTCAAACCACGAAAATTTTCATCTCAATTGCGACAACCGATACAAATCTTGCGATGAGCTTGCTATACAAATCACGAAAATTGTATAGTGATTTCGTCGCTATATACCCTGTGTGCATCGCTCTTGCGATGACTGCTTCGAAAGATGATTCATCGCAAAATTTTTACTTGCTTTGCCTGTATTGTCGAGTGTGCGATGATTTCCCTACTATGTCGCTCTTTCAACGCTTGCTTTACTTACTCGTTCTGGTGACGATATTTCTTTTTTTGTCGCAATCGTTACAACTTCTCTAATGTCGTCACTCTTGCAACATTAATCCAGTTTCGTTGCACATGCCACATCACATGAAACGAAGTTTGGGAGACTCAAGATTCATCGCAATATCCACGACATAATGTCGCAAGACAGTTGAAATAGTCGTCGCAAAATGACCCAAATTTGCTAGTGTGAAGTTGGGAAATTGTTCAAAGTTGGCAGTTCGCTATTGTGGGTTGTTTGAAATCCCAGAGAGGATTGGTCCAGTAGCGTATATGATTGCATTGCCTGCATATATGTCTGTTCATAATGTATTCCATGTATCATTTCTAAAGAAATAGATACCTGATGCTAATCATGTTATTGATTTGAATGTGATTCAGGTGGAGCAAGAAGGCGCTTTCCAAGTGCATCTGGTACGCATTCTGGACTAGAAAATCAAACAACTTTGGAATCAAGACATAGGGATTGTAAAGGTCCAATGGACCTGGTACGGTCCTGAGGATGCTACTCAGGAGCATGGGGATGCAATGCGGGAAAAATACCCACATCTTTTTTAGGATTTTGAAAATTTTGTGTATATGTGTACATGATGCACTGAGGACATTGCATAAATAAGGGGAGGGGATTGTAATATCCCTAGGTCAAAGCCAATAGTAATGTAAATGAAAATGTACCTAAACTGGTAAGTTGTTTGATATCATTTTTGTATACACCTTTCATGTCATAGTGCATACATGTATTGCGCAATAAAATGATGAAGTGTGCACGTCCTTGGATACCGCTCGCAACAACTTAAGTGCGCGCAATTTTGAGGCTAGGGATCCTTTGTGTATATGATGTGTTTTATAGGCTAGTGAGCCAGTTATTATAATCTAGGATTCTTATGTTTTGATTAGGCCGGAGAGCCTACATGTTAAAGTCCAATGCGCCTACTTTTGTATATGTCTCAGCATTAATATAAAATACATCGCACCATTAATATAAAATACATCATTGCGCACAGACCGACCACAATAAAAGAGTATGGAGGACTAAGCTCCACTAGTTAGGGAAAGGGTGGGGACTAAAAGTTAAGGAAAAGGGCTAAGCTAGAGAGATTAAGCCAAAAAGGAATATTATATTAATATTTCTTAAAGTATAAAGTAGAGGTAATTATTTTATCCTAAGTTCCAAAGTTGGGGACACGTGGGTCAAAGTAGCTCCCAACATGACAAGTGTCAAGTTGGGGACATGCATACATATTGTTGGGACTTGGTTCATTTTCCCATCCCTTCTACCATTCTTCCATCATTCGTTCCATGATTCAGCTAGTCCATCATCATTCACACACACATTGAGCTATCCTACGTACTTTCATGTCTGTACCTGAACCTGTATCCATAGCCATTATGTTTGTGCATCTGATTAGCATGGGAGTTGGACTGAAGAATCAGGTTATCAAGCCCATGGGATATTGAAGAGGCAAGTTGTTAGGCCTGTGATCAATTTCTCTCTAGGTGAGAGAATTGTTGGGAATTGTTTTCTTGAAAGTGATAAACTATAGCTATAGAGCTCTAAGACTTCCTGTCCGACCTGTTGTTGAAGCCAGGAAAGGAGGTGGGGAATTCAAAGGACTGTTGAGTAGAGAAGGAGCACACTTCCTGGGGTGGGATAGACATGTGGGGAATGAGGGACTATAGGTTGTTAGTTTTAATAGGCACCTGTGATAGAGCATTTTATGTTGTCTATGAGCCATTAGCCTGGTTAGGAATACCTTTACCCAGGTGGAGTTTAGTCCCAACTCAGGGGTGACCTAATGTTGAGAGTGATGAGCAGTGTGGTCTATGGTTGGGAGGTTCATGGAAGTTCTGCATGCAGTTGGTGACATTCTTACCAAAATAAGTGTCAATTATGTGATAAATTTACATGTTGCATTGTTATTTACGTGCTTATTTGTATGGGTTATCATGTGTGGTTATAACTGTGTTTATTTTTATGGGTATTTTCTGTATATGCTGCATGTATACATTTACTGTTATTTCAGTGTGAATCTGTGCATTTACATATGTATTTTTATGTTTACGTTTTATATATAAGCTTCTACAAGAGTTCTGTGTGTATATGTTTTAATCGGATGTAGTTCGAAAAATTTATGTGGCATAGCTTAGTTAGATGTTGGGTATATTACAGTATGTTCCGAAGAGAGAAGAAAATCATTCTCTGGAGTAGCGTGGCCAGGGCCTGGATGGTTGGGTACATTATAAATGAGGACTTTTCCATCTCGGAAAGAAACCTCAAATCCCCCTTCCTCAATGGTGGAAACTAATATCAGGTTCTTCTTCATCCCAGGGACATACAAGATGTCCCTCAACACCATGGGTGGCCTCAACCCCCTATGAAAGGAAAATGTGTCATGCTGAGCCACCTTGACTATGGTGTCATTCCCAATCACTATATCCAAATCTACCCCTGACTCCATGAGATTAGTAAATTGCTCTCTAACAACAGACATATGATTGGATTCTCCACTGTCTATGTACTATATACTGGATGGTGTCTCAACTATAGGCCAATTGACAAGCAAGGAAAAATCCCCCTCAAACTAAGATGCGAACTCATCCAACTCAACTGATGTTGTTGTACCACACTACTTCTTTTTCATGTTGGGAAATTTTCCAGCATAGTGCCCCATCTTGTTACAAGAAAATCATTTAACTTTTCTCACCTCCCTTATATTTCTTCTTCGCCCCACCCTTGGGACCCTTCTTTGTCTTTTTATTTCCCTATGCATAAAGTGTAATAGCCTTATCATCATCCCCACCACGCTGCTGACTAGTAGATTCTCAGCTCCTCATGTACAAAGTCATCTCATAGCCTATCCCAACTAGGAATATGCTCTCTGGCTACAATTCCTCATACAAAGCTCTCCCATGGTTTGGAAAAGACATTTAAGGTTGTCCTCACCAACTCTAATGGATCCACTACCTCCCCCACAACTGCCAACTCATCATGTATATATGAAAACCTTGTGATGAATGAAGCAACCATATCAGTCTTAGTCATCTTAGTGCCCCTCAATATATCTTGGAGAACCATCTTCTAGTTTTGGTTTGGGATTTGGTAAAGACCACACAGTTATTGCCACATTTGAAATGTAAAGTCCATTCTATAAACATGAGGAATTATATGGCCTTTGACTGCATCTAGAATAGTCCTCTTGGCCATGATTTTTCTCTTCCTAAACTCTGCCAAGAGCACTGCATTTGTAGGAGGAACCGCAGGATTTTCCACAATGTCCCATAGCTCACCCTCCTCCAATATAAGAACTATCCTACCCTTCCATGGACACCAATTTCCAACTCCTGCTAGCCTATCCTCTATCCTCAACCCTCCAATTGACATGGCTGCCAATTGTTCTTAAATGACCAAGGAAATTTTTGTTGTCTACACACCAATCTCTGATGTGAATTTGAAGTTGCCAAGGTGAGTTAAATTTTTTTCCACTGTTTGCAACTTATTCCAACTCTTTTGTTCCCTTAGGATCTAATACCATGAATATTTTAGAGGTACTGAAGGCTATCTACAATAGGTCTATTTTAGGACTATTTCAAGGTCACTAGAAGGTTTGTTTTGTGATTGTTAGAATGTCACTAACAACTACCTTCAAAACTGATGTCATGCTCATTTAATGTTGTTGTTTCAAGGTTATACTAACAAAAGGTTTGTTGTCTCAAATTTCTCCTTTAAACAGTTATTAAAAACATGAAATACCCTCCATATATTTATGACTTAATTTGGTGTTAATACAAGTTTCAAACCACATAATTTAACACAATCATTTTTGGTCAACATGACCCTAGAAAAACCCTCAAGGGGGAAACCAATGAAGAAGAAATCTAATATGGATATTTTAAAGGGAAAATTATAGCAGAGATTACAACCAACTTATCTCACGTTAGTAGCTTCATTTCCTTGAACTTTGTTCTAGAAAAATGCCAAGGAATCCACACCCTCAGCCTCAAATTTAAGCACTATACTTTTCCTGCAGAATTGTTGTACTTATTCCTTCGAATTTGTGCCCTCTTGTAGCTATAAGTGCACCCTTCAAGTGCTCCCTCTTCCTTTCTCCTCAAGTGCACCCTTTCTCCTTGAGTGTGGCCTTCCTATTCTTCTCCACAAACTATTTTCTCCTCCTCTTCCTCACTTCTCCTCAAGTGAACAATGCACCCCCCTTTACTCTCACTTTAGATTATGATCTTCTCACTAGCTTGACCTAGGAATCAAAGGCCAAGATTAGATCTTGTCTTTCTAAGATCAAGGGTGGAGATTAAATCTCCCCCTTCACTTAAGTTCCCTAAGTAACTTTATCATTAATGAGTTCATAAAGTCACTTTGAATTTATAACATAAATTTAAGTAACAGAGGGTTACTTTTCCACCTTTAGTGTTATGAACATCAATAACACTAGGGAACCACTTCCCAAGGTACCAAAATTTAACACACATTACAAGAAGTCTTAGCACAATTACAATTATGGGGGAAGACAAGGTGTTGAATTCCCCTGCCCCTTAGAGGAACACCATCCTCAGTGTTTAAAACACCATATATATATATATATATATATTTCATTCTCATGGAATCTTACAGTTCCCAAGTAGCATCATCTTCTCCAAAGTGCTTCCATTGCACCTGGACCTACACCATGCCTCAGTTCTGGAGCAATGTTTCTCTCATGTCCAGAATGCATTGAGGTTTGAGATGGAATTATCCCTCTAGTTCTACCTATATCATATTCCAATCAATAACATGATTAGAATCATGAACATATTTATTTAATAAATATACATGGAACACATTATGAGCTCTTAAACATTAGGTGGAAAGGAATTTACATATGCTACTGGTCCCACTCTTTCTAGGACTTCAAATGGTCCAAAATAGCGGGGTGCTAATTTAGAACATGTGAGTTCTCTTTCTATTTGCATAGCTCTTATATCTAACCTAGGATACTTTCAAATTTTGCCTTATCTTGATCATTGTCTATTTCATTTCCCTCAACAATTATGGTCCAAGTGTGATCTTGTCCATAGGACTGTCCCAGTTGATTGGATCTTTGTACTTCTTGCCATAAAGAACCACAAATGGGCTCATCTTCAATGAGTCTCGATAACCATTGTTATAGGAAAACTCCACCAAGGGTAGATATTCTTCTCATTTCTTGGGTTGGTGCATAACATGCATCCTCAATATGTCTTCCAGCACTCTATTTACTCTCTCGGCATGACCATCCATTTGAGGATACTAGGCCATGCTAAACACTAACTGTGTTTCCAATCCTACAAACAAACCTTTCCAAAAGTTTGATGTGAACTTTGCATATCTGTTTGAAATTATGGTTTTATGTAAACCATGCAATATGAAAATTCCTTCATGAAGACATCAACAACATATATAGATTTTAAATTATATTTGACAGGGATGAAGTGAGATGCCTTGATCAACTTATCCACCACTACCATAATTGCATCATGTTGCCTAATTGTTCTTGGAAAACAAATAATAAAATCCATGGATATTGTTTCCCATTTCCATTCGGGAATTGGTAATGGATGCAATAGTCTTTCAGGGTGTTTGTGTTCAACCTTAACTTGTTGACACTCCAAACATTTCACAATCTATTCAACAATGTCTTGCTTCATTTTTTGTTGGAAATAAATTTTCCTTACTATTGTTACCATTTTATGATAACGATGATGACCTACATAAGGTCTCCTATGGAATTCATCCATGATCAAATACTTCATCTCTATTTAATTTGACACACACACCCTGTTGTTATACAAAAATAGTCCATTAGCTGTAAATTGATTCCCTTCATACTTTTTCTCTCTAGGTTATTTCTACAATCCCTCTCTTACCTTATTGAAAATCTCATCTTCTTGTAACATGGTTATAATTATTTGTTTGATGTCAGACTCTCCCACACTAGTTGCTCCTAAGTGTATGGTCTACAAACTCCAACTGAGTGCATCTGCCACTCTATTTTCCTTTCCTTTTATGTGTTTGATATCAAAATCAAACTCGCTAATCAATGTCATTGACCTGGAATGTTTAGTCTTCAACCTTGGTTGGTAAAATAAGTATTTTAAACCACAATGGTCTATCATCAGGATAAGCCTCCTTCCAAGCAAGTAATGTCTCCACATATTCAACACATGCACAATTGACGTGAGCTCCAGATCATGGGTGACATACTATTTCTCATGCTCATTTAGCTTTTTTGATTCATAAACAATCACTTGTCCTTCCTCAATAAGAACTCCACCAAGTAATTATTTTCAAGCATCAACATAGACCAAGAATCTTTTTTAGGGTCTGCAATCTTCAAAATAGGGGCATTGATCAAAAGATGCTTTACCTACTGAAAGTTGGCTTCACACTATGTTGACCATACAAATTTCTTCCCTTTCATATGTAATGAAGTAATGGGATGACCAATCTTATAAAATCTCGTAATAAACCTTATATAATATCCATCTAATCCCATGAAAGACCTTACTTTTGGCACATTCCGAGGGGCAGGACAATCCATAATTTCCTTGATCTTTTTGGGATATACTTCTAGTCCTTCTTCTAAGATTGTGTGGCCTAAATATTGGATTTCCTTCTAGAAGAAGTCACACTAGTTGTTAGGGACCTAACCCCTCATGTAGGTAGAACAATATATTCGGATGTAATAAAGGTCAATATTAATAAGGCCTTGCAATAAGGTAGAATAAGTCAAATGTAATAAGACCTAATAGAAGATTCTGCTTCTAGAAGGATCTTCCTCTAGATGGTTCTTTTGATAGACATATTTAGCATAAATAGGAGTTGAGGGTATGAGAACCCTAGCTTGGATATTATTGTAATAGAGATCTGCTCGACTGGAGGTTTCCCCCTCGAAGAGGCCCGTGAACATTACTCTCAGAATCATAGTGCTCTTTCTAGTGTTATTTTGATATCATTTCAGTGTTATTGTGGTGTTGTTCTGGTTATATTGTTGTTTATTTTCCATTTCTAGTATTTTATTTATGTTTTGCATACTTTTTATATATGGAATATTACAAGTGGTATCATAGCACTTTCCTCGACATAAATTGTGGGTTAAATTTATTTTCAAGGTAGAGATGTATTCCGACGTCTTTAAGCCACAAAGATCTGTCGTTATGTGCATAAACCCGCAATTGAGGGATTTATACATGCAGGAAATACAAGTGGTACTTAAGCACACATATGTTGGCCACCCTTGGTACCCCTTCGAGTGGTAGCGTATCAGACAACACCTGTGTACGGATCGACCTAGATTTCCTGAAGCCCTCGTTAGATAAACCAATCGGTCACCTGACTACTATAGTGCCACCGAGAACAACACTCATGAAGATACTCTCTAGTACCTAGGTAGTCGAGTAGTACGGCTAAGGGCACAGTCTAGCCTCCTTAGTTGGTGCCCTGAGATATTAGGTCGAGTACTACTGTTGGACCCCACATGTATATCAAATAGCTATAGCACAGGGAAAACCCTTGTCTGTAGAACCTTTGAATACCTAACCCTTGGGGATGGAAACAAGAATTAAAACAGACAAGATCTATTGCCGCTCAACTATGTTCAAGTTGCCAAATCACTACACATGTCTTCCTGGTTAAGCATTTGGGCATTTCATCACTGCAGTATTCTTCAGAC
>CBVK0101998353.1:0-15826 GCA_900067695.1 Picea abies | reverse complement strand
AAAAAAAAAAAAAAAAAATCTGGAAATTTTTGCACCATTATTTGATACCTATTCCATTGGATTTATCTCTTCGCCCTTATCACATTCATACCTATCATTTTTCAGCAAAATGTTTGACCCCACCCGCCCCTTTTCAGTTCCCTTGTCATCATGGCCCATACTCATAGCCAAGACTTGGAAGCTCGCTTCAATACCTTGCAATATAATTTCACAGAGACCCAAAAAGAAGTGAAACAACTCAGTTCCAATGTTGCCACCATCAATACAAACATGCAGTCCTCTATCATTGCCTCAATCAAGGAACTCAAACAAGACATGACTACCCAGCTTGAATCTGTTGTTTTGATGATCTACATCAAGCTGCATATCCCTGCAGATCACCCTTTATCTGACCCACCTCTACATACCAAAGCTAAAACTTCCTCTCATTCTAATAATTTTCAGCCCCATCACTTTCAGCGTGACATACACCTTTCGTGGGTGGATGTGACCAAATTTGATGGCTCAGATCCCCCACTGGTTGGGTAACCCAAATGGAACATTATTTCTCTTTATACGACATTACATATGACTTGGACAAACTCCGGTATGGTGTTCTCCATCTAGATCAAGAACATTGACAATGGTGGTAATGGAGAAAAAACTTCCCATCAAGGGTATATTGCTTGGACACACTTTGTGGTAGAGATTTATGAATGATTTGACACTGAGACCAACCATTTAGGCCAGTTGAAAAAGTTGAAACAATCTGGAACAGTGGAAGACTTTATCGCTGCTTTTCAGCAACTGGATTTTCGGACAGAGGGCATGTCTGATGCATTTTTCTGAGAATGTTTTATCACTGGCCTCATGGATGAGATTCATGCCCATGTCCTCATGGATCGACCTTAGAGTTGGGTGGATGCTACTGAAAGAGATAAGGAATCACAACAGGTTGTAGCTTCTCAAAATAAAAAACCCTCCTTTATTCCTTGCACTAAACCAGTAAATCCCACTACTCCTTCTGCTCCACTAAAGATCCAAAAATTTACCAGGGCTGAAATGGCTGAACGCCAATTCAAATCCCTTTGTTATAATTGTGATGACAAATATTTTTCGGGCCACAAGTGTAAGGAACAAAATCTTTTTATGGCCATCTCGGAGGATATTTCGGAAGAGGATGTTGAAACTCCCCTTGTGTCTGAGTCACCTAAAACCACTGATATAAATCCTCCGTCAAAACCTCCCGAACTAGAACCAGTCATTTCCCTAAATGCTCTCATTGGCTTCTTTTCTCCCCAAACCCTCAAGTTAATTGGTTACATCAAGCATAGGAAGGTCATAATTCTTGTCGATAGTGGAAGCACCCATAATTTTATTCATCGCTTCATTCCCCAAGAAACTCATTACTATATCCATGTAGTCAATAATTTCCAAATCATGATTGCCAATGGCGGCTCCATGAAATGTGGAGGGCATTGTGAAAATGTGTGTATCCAAATTGGTGACTACCACCTGAAATCTCATATGTTTTCTATCGACATGGGCAGTTGTGACATTGTGTTGGGTGTAGACTGGCTAAGAACTTTGGGTCCCATTCTCATGGATTTTAAGGAATTAATCATGCAATTCAACGAGGAGGGCCAATAATATAAGTTCCAAGGCATCACCATTGGTTCAACTGAGATCATTAGTTCCCATCGCATGGAAAAGATGCTCAAAAAAGGTCATTCTGGAATTATTGCCCAACTCCATTCCATACAAGCAACTGAGACACCCTTGGTGCCGCAAGACCTCCAATCCATCCTCTTTAAACATCAAGTGGTATTTTCCACTCCCCAGGGACTCCCTCCTTCCCATGGTGTTCATGATCATTCCATTCCCCTTGTATTAGGAAGCCTTCCTCCCAATATCCATCTGTATCGTCACCTCTTTTCCCAAAAAAATGAAATTGAGAAAATGGTCCAGGAACTCCTTAACGCAGGCGTTATCCGCCCTAGTACGAGCCCCTACTCTTCTCTGATGGTCATGGTCCTAAATGTGCTTTTGGTGCCTCGGAAGTTGAGTACATGGTCCTAAACAGTCTAAATGTGATTTTGGCGCCTCATAAGTCGAGTACAAGGGTCATCTTGTGGGAAAGGATGACATCTGGGTGGATCCTAAAATGATTGAAGCTATGCAAGACTGACCTCACCCAAAGACTCTCAAAATCTTGCATGGATTTCTGGGCTTAACAGTTTATTATCGCAAGTTTGTTAAGAATTATGGAAAGATTGCAACACCTCTCACTTCACTCCTATAAAAGAACTCTTTCACTTGGACTCCAGCAGTTGCTCAAGCTTTTCAAACCTTGAAGATGGCCATGTGCACCACTCCAGTCCTGGCCCTTCCTGATTTCACAAAGACCTTTGTCTTGGAATGTTATGCTTTAGGGAAAGGAATTGGTGTTGTCCTTATGTAAGAGGGTTGGTCGTTGGCCTTTACCAGCAAGCAATTGTCTGAAAGAAATCTTGGCAAATCAATCTATGAAAAGAAAATGTTGGTTATTTTGCATGTCGTTGATCTTTGGCGCCCTTATCTATTGGGGTAACGCTTGCAAATTAAGACAAACCATCAAATCCTCAAGTATTTTCTGGAAAAGTGTATTTCCTCCCCAGAGCAACAAAAATCAAACTGAAGTTGTCAACAAACTGATCAAACTGAAGTTGTCAACAAGTGTTTGGAAACATATTTGAGGTGTTTTGCTTCAAAAAAGAAAAATCAGTGGGCTCAATGGTTACCCCTAGCTGAATGGTGGTACAACACTTCATACCATACAGCTACCCGCATGACTCCTTTTGAAGCAGTATATAGAAAAATCTACCTTCAGTTCTCTCATACTTACCAGGTGTCTTGAAGGACCAAGTGGTTTACCAAACACTTATAGTTGGAGAGGTTATTCTTCGTACCCTCAAAGAGAATTTGGTGATGGCACATAATCGCATGAAGAAACAATCATATCAAGGTCACTTTGAACGTCAATTTGCAGAAGGGGATCAGGTGTTTCTTCGACTGCAACCTTACAAGCAAAATTCCCTCAAGGTCGACCATTGTCAGAAGCTAGTGCCCAAATTTTATGGTTCTTATCCCATTCTCAAGCGTGTGGGACAAGTGGCCTATTAGTTAGCTTTGCCCAGTCATTCTAAGATGCATCCTGTTTTTCATGTTTCATGCTTAAAGAAGGTGATTGGAACTAAGTGCCAAATTCAATCCAACCTTCCTGAGTTGGACGAAGAAGGATCCATTTGGCTACAACCACAAGCAGTTTTGGACCAGCTTGCGTGTCACCTGTGTCAACGAACCATCAAGGAAGTATTAGTCCAGTGGAAAGATGCAACTCCAGGAGATGCCACTTGGGAACCAGCTACCATTCCGTAGCAATTTCCACATCTCAAGCCTTGAGGACAAGGTTGTTTTTAAGGGGGAGGACATATTAGGGACCTAACCCCTCACGTAGGTAGAAAAATATATTCAGATGTAATAAAGGTCAATATTAATAAGGCCTTGTAATAAGGTAAAATACGTCAAATGTAAGAAGATCTAATAGAATCTTCTGCTTCTAGAAGGATCTTTGTTATCCACAATTTTGGTCATTGTGATGATGTCATGATAATGTCATGATGATGGAAAATGAAGCTCTTCAATAAGAATATTTTCCTGAGAAAAGTTGCACTTGTCTGCTTCCAGAAAACTACATTTTTCAAATAGTTCGCAGGCTGCATATATACTTGCCTGTGAGAATGCCTGATTCTCGCAGGCTGCATTAAGCCAGGGTGCGGATAATTCACACTGTAATCATGGCTAGGGTGCGAACATGTTTTTAAAGAGGAAAAAGATGATGTTCTCGAGCCTTCTAGAAGAGAATCTTCGAGAAGAATGAGTTGGCTAACGAATGGTTGTTCAATTACTGGCATTCCATATTTATTAGGATCATTTTTTATCCAAGAAACTAAATTATCTTCTCCTATATATTGAGGAGATGGCTCATGGAAAAGGTTAGAAGCAAGCTAGCAAGATATTGATTGGAGAATTGTTGAAAGCATGTATGAAGGACTGATGCTACAGCAGCAAGAAACTACAGCAAGGTCATCACATGTGGTTGATTTTCTTCATGCATGAGCAAGTGTGTGTGTGTCAGAGCTAGGAGCCATCGAAAGGAGACCTACGACATCAAGGCTCAGGTTGTAAGTTTCACTTTCAATTAATTCAATACAGTAATATGTCCCTTTCCCATAAAGATGATATCACTTTATTACATGATTCCTTGATCACATGTATAGACTAGCTATTGAATATATTAATCTGCCTTTACTTTGATTGGTTTGTTTTGTTGTGATCTGAACGAAGCAAGAGCATCGGAGCAAAGCTTGGAATAACAGAGACCTAGGAAAGCGTTCATAAGGTATGTCCACAATCCTTATCTCTTAGTTCACTCAATAAGCTAGATCTAGGGAAAGAGTAGTATTCTATCGTGTTTTGTTCTATATCCAGGTGGATCTAGGGAGATCGGTTCGTGTCCGCACTTACGGATTAATCCTGAAACAAAATTGGTGACTCCACTGGGGAACTTATCCCTTTGTCTTTTTGGTCTTTTGGATTTTCTGTGGCCATTCACTCTATTTCGATTATCCTCCTGTTTTGTTAGTGTCTGAGTCCTCAGGATACCCTGAGAGACCTTCTGGGTCTATAAGCCAGTTTGATTTTTGCTTGCATTTTTAAATTTTTTAGTATCTTCAGGGATTCTCGCACTGTGTCCATTGACAGCCTGCGAGAAACACTGAAGTTCTCACTCTGCCTATATAGTCTAGTGCGAACAGTTCGCATTCTGCATTACAGTGGCCTGCGAGAATAATATATTCTCGCACTGTGTCCAAGGCTTGCCTGCGAGCAGATTTTGAAAATTTTTTGAAATCAAGTTTTGACTTTGTCAATTGCTCAGAACAGTTGATTTGTGTCTTGTTGGCTTATTGGATCATTGACTTATACACCTCTTGCTTTAGTTTTCTTGTTTGGAGAGATTTAGGGTTTCTAGGTCTTCTTTGCTTTTGGTAACTTGACTTTCTTTTCTTGGCCTTGTTAGGCATTTTCTTTCTCTTTGATTACTGGAGTTGGATGTGTCTGACTAGCTGAGAACCAAGGATTGGTAGAGGGTTAAGTGCTTGTGTTTTCTCTTTTGCTTTGAGGTTCGAAAGAACATTTTCATTTGCTTTGGGAAGACTCATTGGTTTGGTTTTTGTTTTTACTTTCGTTGAAAGAAGTGGCTGGGTTGTTTTGTTTGATTTGGTTTGATTTGATTTTTCTTTTCTCATTAATCAGAGTTCTTCTTGGAAAGTGAACAATTAGTTTTCTTTCAAGTTTTTGTTTTTGTCATTTTGAAAACATTGTAAAATCAAATCTTAGAGCTTATTGAAGTATTGGAAAAGACATTTAGAGATTGTTATGTGATTAATGATTATTTGCATAGACATCTGAAAGGAAATTGTGCATTGCATTTGCATTGTAGTATTGAGATTGATTCGGAAAATATTCTCTTTCTCCCGTAACTAGGATTCATGGAGTGAAAAAGATTATATTTCATCATTGTCCTTGCATTACTTGGGTCAGAGTCACACATCATGAGTTTCACTTCCGTTGCCTTTGAGTAATTAATAGCCTTTAAGAGTATTGCGTAATCTTAAAATCAATCTAGTAACTTTTTCTAGGGCTCTTTACACCAACATATTAGCTAGGCTAGTGCTTTGGAGTAGGAAGAGAGACACACTCTCCATAAGCTCAAAAACAAACAATAGTATCTTGAGTTAGGGAGTGTAAAATTCCATTGGCAGCATATTGTCCTGAGACGCCCTTCTAACATAAGGGTTAAGCACTAGGTTGCATTGGTGTTGGTAGAGTTACTAACCCTGCTTTGTTGACATCGGTGTAGAGATTGCACGTATTACGGGGATCACTCCGAGGTATACCCACAATTATGAGTGGAAGCCTTTGAGTTGGTTTCGGGCTTGATACCCTGCCCTTGCGTGTGGATCGGACTGACGACTATTCCCCCAGGCTATACTCTTGTTTGTGGTGACCTTAGTGGCCTATCTCTCTAGGTTCTTACCCAAGGTGACTGTGGAGGGGAAAGTCTCTACGGTACCTAGAATCGACGTTGATCAAACTCACTCAGGCTTCTTGGAGGGTATACCCACGATTATGTGTGGGAGCTTGCACTAGGGCATAAGTCTGTTAAGCAGGTCGTCAACGTAACTTTTCCACCTTAGCCCCACCCCTTCTCGTCTCGTTGTTGCGATGTTGGATTTCATCACCAACTAGTGGCTTCGAAATTAGAAGGTATTGTTTGCTTGGTGATTGCCTCTTAGTTTTTGTTTACTAGTGTGTGCTGATTGTTTCTCGAAGTTGACCATAGGATTTTCGTTGGGGGAATTTATTACTTGTTTACAATTGCTCCCCCATGACGTTCGCGTAGGATGCAAGGTTTGTCCCTGGAACATCCGGAAGCTTCACAACCTTTGCACACAACCACAACTGAGGGTACCCCCGAGGACTCTCCTCATCCGGGTGAAATTACCCTTGTTACTCTACCACACGTGGACATAAGTGACGTCCCAGAAGTTTTTACACCACCTCCACAAGTAGCTTCCATTGATCCTCTTGCTGAATTTCGAATTACCAATACTATAGAGGATTACCGTACCCGTAGAGGTGAACGACCTGTTGGACATTTAAATCATTCTGAAGAAACTCTTGTTACATCCTCTGAATCAACTGCTGGGCCTTCTCACGGTGTAGTAGGCCAAGATCCTTTTTGGTCGGGTGATTTTCGACGAGTTCTTTTTGGCACTGAGTCATCTCCTGTCTACGAAATAAACCCTCCTGTGTCTCCTGAACCAGAGACTGCACTAGAGACAACCACTTATCGTTTCGTTCTTCCTCCCGAGATGGCCCATGTCGCAAATACTATGAGTGTCCAAACCGAGATTCCTGCAACTACTCTTGCCCCTATTATTACCCAGAGACCTCCTGAGGTAAACCCAAATTTACCCTCTGGTTACCACGCATTAAATCCTTTGTTGAATGTTTCTCATCCAACACCTCCACAAACCCCAGCTGGTTCTCCATGTGGTCCTCAGTTTCCTGGGCATCCTATTCCCGGTTTCATCCCGACACTCCCTCAGTTTCCTACTGGGAATCCTAATGCTAGTAGCACTATCGCAACTGTTGAACCAAACTTGCACATTCCTGTTGGGGGACAGGGTGGTATGGTTACTTTTCCTCTTCCTGGACACCATGCGGTCACTGCACAACCTACAGTTGGCACACAAGTTCTGGGTGGAACTATACCCACAGCAGGGGATCCAACCTCACCCTTTGGACAAAATATACCTCCTGAATTGGCCCAGTTCTGGACTCAACCTTTACAAAACCTTCCTCAGAGTACTGGGGGGCAGCAGCCTATCCCTATAGTAGGCCAACCTTATCCAGGGGTAACTAATCCTATCTGGGGTTCTAGTCAGACTACTCAACCCCAGATCCCTGCTCAGACCCAAGGTTATAATCCTTGGGGTTACTACCCTATCCGCCCACCGCCGAATCAACCCAGGGCTTCCCTCTACAGGCAGTCTGCTTATGCCCCTACTGGTTTGACGATAGGGATTCCACCCCAAAGCCACCAGTATCTGCAAGTAAACCGACAATTGTCGTTTCTTGCTACCTTGGACCTGCCAGATTTGTCTAGGATCCTGAATGATCCTATTCGTCACTCTCCTCAATGGCCTGCTATCCCTGCCAAACTTCCCTTGGATATTTTGAAGTTCAATGGCAAGCCGGGAGAGGACCCTAATTATCATGTCATGACTTTCCACTTATGGTGTTTGTCCAACTCTCTGATGGATGACTCCATTCGTCTTTGTCTTTTTCAACGAACCCTGACCGATTCGGCTGCGAAGTGGTATATTGAACTGCCACGAGGTTTCTTTTCTGACTTCAACACCTTGGCCATGGCCTTTCTCACGCATTACCAGTTACCGATCCATTACGATACTGGGACTAAGATCCTAACATCTGTCAAACAAACGAAAGGTACTCACATCTCAGATCATATACATGAGTGGAGACGTTGACAACATCTCATCAAACTAGAACTCCCTGATCAGTTACTGGCAGAATGGTTCACGAAATCCTTCGTGAATGAGATTGGTAAAGACATTGCTATGGGCGGTGTTGTTACAGAAGAGCAGGCTATAAGTCGAGCTCAGTATCTTGATCTTGTTTATTCGCAAACGGGAACACTCTACGATTTACTGCCTGAGCTACCTCGTCCTGGTACTTCCAGCGCTTCTACTGCTCCAGCTGCCTCGCATGAAGCTGATGGTGTGATTGGGAATGCTCATACCCACTCACATTCCGTTTCGACCACAACCCCTAAACCCACCTCTTCTAATGTTTAGAATGCCCCGTCTCCTACTCCTCCCGCCGGTAAAACCTCAGAAGTGAACGCTGTTCAATCTACACCGACCGGTAAGAATAAGTCAAAGAAAGGGAGAGGCAAGAATAAGGGGGGTAAAAATAATAATCCCACCGAACCTACTACGAATGCTCATGTTGAAGAGCGGGATAAACGTAAACCGCGGTACCCTTGCCTTATCTTCGGTGACGATCATTACACCAAGGATTGTCCTCGACGTGTCGAAGTCTCTAAGTTCCTTCAGGGAACACCAAAACCACCTACCCCGGCAGTCTTGTCTCAGTCGTTCCCGTCTCAGCAACATGCCTCATTGGTCATCCATGACCAACCTTCTACTTCGACCACATCATATGTTTTGATGTGCACCGGTGATTCTAAGAAGAATGACGTTGCAATTGCAACTAGAGCTAAAGACTATACTCCTTCTAAGGAGAAGGTTGATGACTTACCTCCTGATCTGGTACAAGCTTCTCCATTGAATGCACCTACAAATGGTCCTCTTCATCTTGAAAGACTGAGTCTTGATACAGTCCTATGACCCCCTAAGGGTGTTGTTCGCAAGTCGGTGTTCAATCCTCACGCTCGTGCGGCTCAGAACTACAGTATTGTAGAAGAAATGGCCCAAGCACCTTCAGCGATGTCCGCCCTTGAGGTCCTTCAGTCTTGTGCTGCACAACGAAGGGCCCTATTGAAAGCTATAGGTGGTATTAACCCTACGGATTCAAATTTGATAGTCTTTGACTTGGACGAGCATGTTCCAAGGTTACCTCCCCAGCTTTCTTTTCAGATACAAGTTATTGTCACTGACAAGAGCATTTGTCGGACAGTAGTTGATGAGGGGGCCTCTACGTGTGTAATGTCTCTTGCTTGTTGGAAAGCCATTGGCTCTCCTCCGTTAACAGAATCATAGAATACTCTGAAAGCCTTTAATGGCTCTAGTTTTAAGCCTTATAGCGTTATTTCCTCATTACCTGTCACTCTCGAAGGTAAGACCGTCCAAATTGAAGTCGAGGTTTTCGATTCTCACTTAGATTATAATCTTCTTCTTGGACGTAGCTGGGTAGATTCCATGCGCGCTGTTGTGTCAACCCTTTTCCGGGTCTTACGATTTCCTCACCAGGGAAGAGTGGTTACAGTTGATCAGCTTTCCTTTTTCAATTCCGATACTCGCACGGGGAACGTACCGTTCATAGCTAAAACCCAACCGGGCTACGAGAATGTTGGAGTCGGTCTCTTGAAAGACTCTTCGTTAATGGGTACTTTTCCCATACCACCACTACCCAATATTCTACGCCCATTAGTTTCTTCGATTAATATGATCTTTGTTGTTCCTTATGAACTTCCCATGTCTTTTGACCCTTGGATTATTCCCGATCCAGGAGATCATGCTCGTTTCGGCGACGTTATGCCATTAAGTCCGATTGAGTCTGCGTATCAAGCGATTCAATCGGAAACCTCTTCTACATCCTCTCCAGAGGAGTTGTCTCTTGATCCTTTCCGTGTCATCTTTCCCACTGACAAGATGATCATGTCCGTCATGGCCGATACGCCTTGGGACGATGGGCATCATCGTTCCATTCTGTTTCTGGAACAACACACTCTAGAGAATTATCAATGGATTTCGACTCCGTCGACCGTTGTTGTCACAATGACCGTTCCTGGATCTACACGAGATGTGTTTGCAGAACGGAACCTAAGTAATATTTCTCCTATGATTCCCATTGATATTTCCGTGAAACCTGGAATAGTTGAAAATGTTCACATTGGAGCTTCGTGTTCTCTAGAGGAAATTGTCACTTATACTGCGTTATTCAAGGAATTTCGTGATGTCTTTGCCTAGAGTTACGAAGAGATGCCAGGTATCGACCCGTCTATCGTTGTGCATGAGATAAAAATGTACCCTGGAGTCAAACCAGTACGACAGCGCCTCCATCCTATCCATCCACGTAAAGTGGCAGCCATTAAACTCGAAGTTGAAAAACTTCTTAAAGCCGGTTTTATTTACCCCGTGGCTTTGACAGAATGGGTTTCCAACCCTGTACCGATCGATAAGAAAGGTGGAAGTATTCGTGTTTGTGTCGATTATCGGGACATTAACAAAGCTTGTCTGAAGGACAACTTTCTGACTCATTTTGTTGACCAAATCGTCGATGACTGTGCCGGTAGTGAGATCTTTTCCCTCATGGATGGATTTTCCAGTTACAACCAGATTAATATCGCTCCCGAGGATCAACATAAAACCGCTTTTATTTGTCCTTGGGGTACTTTCACCTACAGAAAACTTTCGTTCGGTCTGAAGAACGCAGGTGCCACGTTTCAACGTGCAATGTCTTATGCATTCCACGATATAAAGCATATCATTCAACCTTATTTGGACGATTTGCCGGCTCATTCCTTACGCCGGGTCGATCACCCTAATCATATTTGAGCAATTTTCGTTCGCGTTCAACCTTATTTGGACGATTTGCCGGCTCATTCCTTACGCCGGGTCGATCACCCTAATCATATTTGAGCAATTTTCGTTCGTTGTCAGTTCTATCACATTCGTCTCAACCCACATAAATGTGTCTTTTGCGTAGAGTCTGGCTGTCTTCTCGGTTTCATTGTATCGCGTCAGGGGATCCGGGTAGATCCGATTAAGGTTGAGGCAATTCTCAATCTTCCTCCTCGTTCTTCACTGCACCAGTTACAAAGTTTGCAGGGGAAAGCAAACTTTCTTCGTTGTTTCATTCCGAACTACGCCGAGATTACTCGTGGTTTCACACGTCTTTTAAAGAAAGGTACAGAATTTGTTTGGGATAAAATTGCCAACAACGCTTTCGAAGCTCTAAAGTTGTCCCTTACAAAAGCTCCTCTTCTTTTTCCTCCGGATTATAGTAGGGATTACTTTCTTTATTTAGCAACGTCCGAGTATACCATCGTATGGTCCTTGTTCAAGAGGATGATAACCACGATGAACATGTTATATATTACTTGAGTAGAAGTCTATCATCGACGGATGTCAAGTACCAACATGTTGAGGAACTGGCTTTGGCTGCTGTTCAAGCAGTCCAATGATTTCGACATTATATTCTTGCCAGAAAAACTACTATGATTTCACATTGCAACCCCATGCAACATATATTGACACGTCAATTGCTGGGGGGAAAGTACTCCAAATGGATAGTTATTCTCCAGGAGTTCGATTTGGAATTTGATCGTGCCACATCGAAGAAATCCTTGGTTTTTGCTGAGTTGATTTGTGATTTCCCCCACTCTGCCACGGAAAGTGTAGCAGTTGGTTCGTTACCTGACAAATCACTTTTCCTTATCAGTACCGATGACATTTGGTACAGAGATATCATTATATATCTCCAAACTCAAACTTTCCGGCCTACTTTGTCCATTAATGAACGATGTCGGATACGTTGTCAGGCTCGCCATTACATTATTCTTGGCGACACTCTTTACCTTCAAGGCATTGACTCTATTTTTCAGTGTTGTTGACCTTTGACGAAGCTGAGAAAGATTTGAATGACTGCCATTCAGGAGCATGTGGTGGTCATATGTCTAGGTATGCTACTGCCCAGAAAATATTACGTGCAGGATACTTTTGGCCTTCTCTATCCCATGAATGCATTACTGCTGTTCAGAAGTGTCATGCCTGCCAGACCTATCAACAAAATATTTGGTCACATCCCGCTCCACTTCACCCTGTAGTCTTAGTAGGTCCTTTTGCTAAATGGGGCATTGATTTTATGACATGTCACCCTCACTTGGCCGGGGGGCATGGCTATATTATTGTAGCTGTTGATTATTTCACAAAGTGGGCCAAGGCAATGCCAACATTCGATAATACTGGGAAGACTACAACACTATTTCTCTTTAACCATGTCATCACTCGTTTCGGTGTCCCTCAAGCTATCGTTACCGATCACAGTAGTCACTTTCGAAATTATATGATGTCAGAACTTATAGAGAAGTTGGGCCTTCGTCATGACAGCTCAACACCTTATTATCCATAGGCTAATGGCCAGGTCGAAGCTATCAACAAAGTTCTTATAACGATGATTCGATGGATGATAGGAATACATAAGACTAGCTGGCACACGATGTTGTTTTCAGCATTGTGGGCGTATCGGACATCTGTTAAATCCGCCACGGGATTTACACCCTTTCGTTTAGTTTATGGCATGGAAGCCATTCTACCCATAGAATGCGAAATACCTTCTTTGAAGCTAGCTGTAGAGCTCTTACCCAATACTTTTGCAGAAGAGGAACATCTGTTGTTTTTAATGCAATTAGACGAGACCCGACGTGATGCCACTTTAGTAATTAAAGCCCGGAAGAAACGCGTTAAGGCACAATACGACAAGCATGTCAAGCCTCGTGTTTTCTCTGAAGGCGATCTTGTTCTTCTATATGAACAAGACAAAGATGTCCTCGGAGCAAGGAAATTTGAACCTATGTGGCGTGGTCCCTATAATGTCAGTAAAGTTTTGGAAAAAGGAGTGTATGAACTAGTCGATTATGATGGTGTACCTTTGAGTGAACCCAGGAATGGGTTATACTTAAAGAAGTACTATGCATAAGTTATTTGTGCATGAGTGCTTGTATTTTATGTATCATACTGCGTGTGTGTGTTACATTAGTTTTTCTTTTGACGTTATCAGGTCTCTGCCCTTACGTGACATTGTGTTTGATTGTCAGATGTCGGAGTATTCGCTACTTTATATTGGCTTCGCTGATGGAGCTAGCCGTAGTAATCGAAACCTAGCTTCCGCTGCATGGGCAATCTACGCCCCGACAAACGAACTCATATCTTTACAAGGTATATGTCTTGGCCGAGCAACCAACAACATCGCAGAATATAGCATCATTGTTGAACTGTTGGTTGATGCTATTTCTCTTTGGATTCGTCATTTGGTTGTCCGACTGGACTCGCAGTTGGTAGTACTACAGCTCAGTAATGTATATTCTATTCGAGGCCCTACTTTATTAAGGATATATTTGCGAATTCGTCTCTTGGAATGATATTTTGACCACATTGAATATCAACACATTCCAAGAAGTCTTAATACATTGACAGATGCTTTAGCTAATTATGTATTGGACAGGCATTTGAACAATTTATAAAATCAAACACATTAAAATGTACACAATGTAAAGTAAGCCGATAGAAGCCGTGTATATATATATAACGATCAAAGTTTGTTTTTACAAAATGGTTGTCCGAAGACCAAAATATCAAAATGGAAGCTCATGGCTTCTACAAAGTGACATCACTAATGATGTTCACGATAACAAACTAAGGTCCTAGCAGCTCTGCAGAGAAAACGACCCATAGAGGCCAAGACTCCCATAGTGTGACGCTGATCGCGTCGTGGAATCTCCTCTAGGGGCATGTCTGGAACATCAGCCATAAGGCCCTCTAATTTCTGCTCCACTGTCAAATAGTCCTCGGCATACTTTGGAACTGCCACTGCTGCCTCTCCTCGACGCTGGACAGGAGAAATACCAGTAGGTCTATATGCTCCAATGTCTGTGTTATCAACAAAATTTTGGTGTTAGTCTTCAGATTAATCTATAAACAAAAAACATTTAAATATATCAAAATACAAAAACATTAAAAAATATTAAAATTGGTATACTTCTTAGCGAGGTTTCCCCACTGCGCATCCTCAGGTAGAGCAAGGTCTGGATCACCACGGAAATCTAGGCCAGCATATACGTAGTCCTCTATCATCAGCACCTGGCCTTGAAGCCAGTCGAAAAAAAGATCGTCATACCTGACGATAGGCCCTGCCACATGTCGGGCCATAAGCCCGCACCATCGTAACATCCTTGGGTCCTTGGGACCCGAAAAATGCCAATCTGCCTGAAGTCTAAATACCAGAACTCTCTCGCAAAAGAAGGATACCAAAAGAGATCCATACCCGAATTGTTTTAAATCTCCACGCCTGCATTTGGTCAGTTGTTTCTTAAGGCTGCGTAGAAATGCATCGGCCCAGTTGAAAACCCAGGGCTCCATACACTCGATGGCATATTGAAAGTAGCTCTACAGAGCCATGTGTGGAGCAGCACTTCGTGCGATCTGAGATATGGTAAAGAGAATGGTATGGAGAGTTATATCAGTCACTCCCCAAATGGCTACCTTCCCTCTCTGACATTCAGCCTCAGGCACACAATACTGCCTGCAATACTCGCTCATTTTCAAACCCCCTCTTCGGTTGCCAGTCAAGCTGACATAGGATCCCTGTCTTGACAACCCAGTCAAGAAATAAATGTCCTCGATATCGATGGTCAAGGTGTGAGCTCCCACATTGAATACTTGTTGATCCGGGTCCCACATTCGGATCAGGTACTCTAACAATCGCACTTGGGCTCTCATGCCCAGGATTCAGGAATACTTCAGAAGACCACAATCTCTTAATGTAGCAATAGTTTGAGGATGATTTTCGGCATTGGTATTGTCTTCCTCATGCTCTCATTCTCTCCATTCGAGCACCATAGCGATAGTTATTTACTTGCATGGCAACCATATAAAGATAATTAATAATCTTAAATATGAGAAAATTGGTTTTATTGGCTAAAACATTACACAAAAATTTGACTCTGCATTGTTCGTAGGTGGAGTATAACGCACAGTGCGGGTTTCTCACACTCTACCTTAAGCCCGCCTGTGGGAATGAGGACTTCTTGCAGGCCCCGTATGGGTAGCCTGCGAGAATCCTTTCACGCGCATAGGGCTTCAAAACTTAGCCAAAAACTTAACTTTTAACCATTAAAATCATGAAATTAAACCATGAAAAGGTAGAAGATGGAGAGCCTACCAAAACACCACAGACGGCTCGAGGAATGATGGTCCGATGCTCCCACAAATTGACGCTGAAGGAAGAGGGTGAAATAGAAGTTTTTGCACTCAAAATGGTAAAATGGTAAAATAGCATGGTAAATATGTTATAAATTCTTTTTATTACTTTTACTATGTCAAAAAAAAGTGGGTTTTTTATATTTGTTTATTATTTAACCCTATTGGCTAATGAGGAAGTGAGTAAAATGCTTTACAGGTATGGAACATGAAGGGTATTGGACGATTTTTTCTATGGTGTGGTATATTTTTGATTGTTTTCTAGGGTTTTGATATCAAACCCCAGGCGTTTTTATCCATTCTTGCGCTTTTTAAAAAACTTAAGAACATGATCGAGCGTTGTTTTATCCCTTTTCCGGGCTCCCTGTGGTTACATGAAAAAGGAACCCCCCTGGAGTTGTCTTTAAGCTCTTTTCAGACTCTCTAAATAGGAAAAGATTGCCAAGCGACCTTGCTATTTTCACGCTCGATAAAGTATTTGAAATATGCGTCCT
>CBVK0101998352.1:0-10010 GCA_900067695.1 Picea abies | reverse complement strand
ATTTGCATGCAAGAGACTTGATGAGTTCTGATGTTTTTGTCTCTTTGGTGTATCTCGGGCTCTATTAAGCCATGTATGTGGCCTCAAGCATAATTATTTTCGATGCTTTTTGAGATTTTCCCAGCATCCTTGTGTGCTTTTCAAACGTGGATTTGTGTTGTTTGAAGCCTTCTCCTTATCCCTTGTTACTATTCTAGTGCCCTCTTTAATGCACCCCAAGCCATCTCTTTCAATGACTCCATCACTACCCTTGTGGACCCTTTATCTTGTGGGCACTAACCCCAATGTATGCTTCGACCTTGGTTCTCTTATTTCCTTGGTGGTTGAACCTCCAATTAAGGTAGGCTCCCCTCTATCTTGAGTTGTGTGCTCACAATGTTGGCCTTGGAGCCTCAAACCTTGAGCTTCCAACAATTTATGTTTTGGTGGTTTTCCACCCCATTGCCACTACCAGTCAAGTACCAGGCATCTCTTGGAGATCATGTTTCCCTTTTCTTAGTGCACGGTCCATCTCTCAACACCTTATTTTCATGACATTGATCTCCTTGTAACATGAGACACCTACCATCGAGTACAATGCTTCCAACCTAACTTACACCTTAGAGACTACATTGAGGGGGATGTTACCCTGCAACATTTACTAATGAACCAAAACCACTTCACTAGAGAACCCGTGACACAAACATTGTGTCATGGCCATCTGTATGGAGACATAGAGGAATAGGGTCACATTCCATATACACCTACTATGTAGACAAACACATAGACACTGTGCAAACATCAAAGACATGTGGCATCACCAAAGAATGACAATTTAGTGTCCCTACATATCACCTACCATGTGACAACACAATCGTTAACACATCATCTTCCTTGCCACATCACATTGTCATGTGTTAATGCCATGTCACCCTGTCATAGTGCAACATGCATTTCCAAGTTAGAATTTGTGCAAATCAACAACCAACTTAACCCACCACATTAGCATTTACATAGTTCGATGCAATGTCAACATTTTTTTAGGACCCCCTCTATTGCACTTCAATTTTCAAAGGTCATTTGCAAACATGCATAACTTTTCCATATGAACTTTGTTTTTAGTGCAATTTTTTTAGAGTGTGTATTTTATGTGCCCTGGACGTTGGTGGAGTTGGTTTCTGAAAATTTCTTTGTCTAGTTCTTTTTGTTTCTCAATTTTCTCATAAACCACCCCCCGATCCTCAATTTTGGAACTTCTAAAGGGCATATATTGGTTATTTGGGCACCTTTTAAGTGTCATTTTTTAAAGTGCACTATTTTTCACATACTTTGCGTTGGTGAAATCAATTTATGTTAATTTTACTACTATTCATCATTATGGTTAATTTGAATGTAACCCACTTAACCAATAGTAATTATTTCTCATAGAAGTCCTACATCAAAGGTCTATTGAGACATGTCTTCCTCCTTGCATAAGGATTGTTCCCATGGAATACCCACTTGCATTAGTCTCGATCTCAAATCACTGTTGCAAATTAGGCATGACCAAAACTAGTGCTTGACTAATTCTTCTTTTTAAATCATCAAAGGATCTTTGTTGTCTTTTTCCCCATTAAAAACTCTTACCTTTAGTTGTGACAATATGAAGTGGTGCAACTATTTCTCAAAACTAGGCTATTAACTTTCGCGGATATTGTGTGGTTTCCATAAATCTTTTTACCTATGTTACAATGACAAGATTCAACCACTTGTCGATGGCTTCAATCTTCATTCGACCTATCTTTAGTTTTCTCCACCAATCACATATCTGAGGTAAACCAAGTATGGTTTACCAAATTCACACTTCTTGAGATTAGCCAACAACTAATTTCTCCTTACTGTGTCTACTACCTGTTTTAGAGGTGAGATATGCTCTTCCCAAATAGAGCTAAATGAGAAAAAGTCATCCAAATAAACCATTACGAGGGAATCTATAAATGGACGCAATGCGTAATTCATCAAACTCATAAAATTTCCAGGTGCATTACATAATGTGAAAGGAATAACTAATCATTCATACAAACCTTATTGTGTTTTAAATGTTGTCTTCCAAGTGTCTTCTTCTTTTACTCGCACTTGGTGATAGCCTAGTTTGAGGTCCAACTTCATGGAATAATTGGTTTTTTGCAGCTGATTCAACAAGTCATCAATCCATGGAATCCATGATAATGGATATTGATCTTGATGGCTATTTTGTTCAACGCTCAATAGTCAATGTACATCTTCAAACATTCATCCTTCTTGGGCACTCTGAAAATGGGTGACCCACAAGGTGAAGAACTAGGTTTTATGACTTTGTGCTGCAAGAGTTGTTGCAACTTGTTCATCACTCCCTTGGCTTCCATAAAGATTTTCAATGCAATCCAATAATGGGCAACGAATATTCTAACAACAATTGAATCTCGTGCTCAACTTCCCTTTTAGATGGTAGTCCTTTGGGTTCTTGAAACACTTCCTTGTATGTGTTATCAATTGTTCTAATTGTTTCTTTTGATTGTTGTCACATCCTTCCAAGGATGCCCTTATCTCCACCATTCCTTCTTCTTGTTGTTCTCTCTCAAGAACAACAACACAAACTTCTTGTTTGCACCAATCAATGTTTGAGCCTCGTGTGCACTTGCGATGAGAATTTTGATTTTCCTTTACATGCATCTACAACAAAATATTTTCCATATTTAATTAAACAATATTGGTTTAACTCCTTCTCAACACAACATCTCTTACATAAATATATGGGCTTCCCAATATGACTCTGCATACAACCAATGTAATCACATCTACGATGACTTCATCGACGAAGTTTGCATCTACTGCAAATCTAAACTTGCACTACTTGGTGACTCTCAACGCCGTATCTTGGCTCACCCATCCCAATAGACGTGGATAAGGATGTTCACACACTTCCAATAAAAGCTTCTCAACTAATTGCACTAAAATCAAATTTGACTAAGATCCCAGGTCAAAAAGACAATCTACCTTTCTCTTCTTCCACTGGAGCTTGATATGAAAGAGTTCAGTGATCCCTCTTTCCTCCTCAAGGTCAATTCCATTTTAACAAATTTGCAAGTAACCTCACCTTCAATGTCTTAATTTTTATCACCTTCTGCTCAACATCTATAGTAAGAAAATTCTTCTTCTTTTATGGTTGTCTATGCCATTTAGGATGCATTTCTAAGTGCAACTTTGTAATGTACTTAGTGACATACCTAGGGAGCATGATCAATGTACTACAGGGTACCTAAAGGGAATCATTTATGTAATGTGGCCTTAAATCATGGAATAAATCCCACTTGGTAGTTGGGGGGTAATAAATAGGTCCACTAGGTAGATAAAGGAAATATATAATGATGAGGGGTAGTTGGCATAAACCCCTAAGAATACTCATGAGAAATTATATATAGACGAGTATCATTGTATTGAGAAATGTAGAGTATTATATTATAGCAAGCATGGCTTGTGGAGTGAGTCCTTCCATAAGGAGTATTTGATGGTTTTACCCTACGTTAAGGGTTCTCTATACCCCTGTGTCTATTCTTGAGTTGATGCATTTTATTATCTTTGAAGTCAATGGTTTCTAGTTTTTATCTATTAGGTTCACTACAAACTTCCATCAATTATGTTATATGTGACCATCAACATTGTAGTGCTTAAAATGGTTATTGGGGGATTTACATTCATGTGTAACTATAGTCATTTTCTTGCCTTTCCCTTTCCCTTTGTTGTTTTCAATTTTCTTGTGTTCTTATAACTTTCTTTGCTTGGGTCCTGAATACTATCTCTTCTTCTCATATCCCTTAATATATTTTCATTGCACAAAGGCTCCATCAATGGAATTTGATTGAAAAGCATCACAAGTATTTATATATGGCCAAATAGTCCTCCTACAAAATGAAAACATCAAGGTTTTTAGGAGATATACCAAATTGAATAACTCATTTTCAAAACTCAGTGGTGTACTCTTGCGCAATATTTCCTTTTCTATGTCGAAAGAAATGTCATTGTATCTTTTTTTCTTCCTCATATCCAATGGGATAGAACTATGACTTAATGAGATTCTCGAATGTTTCACATTGGGTCACTATTGCTTCCTTCTAGAGTCTTTGAGCTGCAAAATAACTTTCCCACCAATTTATGTATGGCCTTCTAACTTCAACTGAGAAAAATAGATTATTTTCTCTTCACCAATTTCATGTATACTGAAATTAACTTCTAGTTGATGTAACCATTGATTTAATTTAAGGGTATCAATCTCACCTACATAGGGCTTGATGTCAATATTTGCTTCAACTCTAAAAGGTGTCTAGAGTTTTATGGTGTTCCCCTTTTCCAACTTTTGCCTCTTCTCTTGGCCAAATTATTCTTCTTTAAAACTCGAGCTTTACTCATGAAGCAACTTTCGCTTCTTCCACATCATTGTTGCAGGCAAGGTGTCGATGTTCATATTCAACTATGCCATGCTTATGGTTAGTTGCAACATGTTTAGAGACATCTAGGTCACTTGAGTCAACTCACTACCTTCTTGATTATCTCCTATATCAAAATCTTGAGACTGATTCTTTCTTCTTCTTGCTCCAATCTCAGGATTCTCTAGAACACTCTCCATTCAAGGGGGGGCATATATAGGGTTAAATGTATATGATATGACCCCAAGGGGGGGCATATATGGGGCTAAATGTACATGTAATGTGTAAATATATATGTAATAGGGTCAGTTTAATAGTAAAGGGGTTGTTAAAATATTCGATGTGCTCGTTTTACCATAGAAGATATCACTATTGTCACCCAACCATAGGCACATAGCCACCCTCGAGCACCATAAAATTTTCCAAATAGAATATTTCCGGAAGTAACACAAGAACCAACATATAACCAAGAGAGTGCATATTTCTCCAAAGATAACTCACCAGATAGAAAGTACCAAAGCCACATAATAATAACAATACACAATTGCAGCAGTTGTAGTTGCACTTACCAAGAATACCACCAAGAGATACTAGAAGCTAGGGCGCATATCTTAGGCTAGATAATGCGTGAGAGAGAGACCAAGAATCACCCTAGTAGATCCACCTTCCATTCTTACATCTACAACTCCAAACTTGCGCTATGATTGAGAGAGTGAGTGAAGTGAGTGAGCACAAATGAGCTCAAGCGCCTCCTATTTATAGTGGTTCTTGTCACTTGTCTAGGCCGACTTGTCCTTCTAGAAGCTAATACTTTAATATTAATTCTTTTACTGAGATGATTTGTCTTCTATAGTTTCTACACATATGTTTAGGGCTTCTCTTGATTCCATAATATTCTATTCTAGCCAAATCTTACACATGGAGGTTAATAGCTCCCATAGCTACCATAATATCAACACTCCCTCGTAGCTAGGGAGGTAATAACTGTAATGGTCTCAAACACGTCCATCCATTTCCTATGGTAGGGGCAAGGCTCACATATTCTTACAGACCATTCTACAAGTGGCATCATCATAGCCACACATGCTATCTCATGATTACAGAGATCAAGTCACGAGCATCATCATCACTATCCACCTAGTTGGAAATCACCTCCAACACTACTGGTTGGCACACCAGCCTAGGAAACAATTTCAACACTACTAGTAGTCTCTATGGAAATCTAGTAGTAGTACAAAGTTACTACAATTTCATCCAATAGATCACAAAAATGTCGATCCATGGTAGTACACAACTATTATCCAGTGGTACACAACCACTCCTAGTAGCATACAACTACTATCCAGTGACATACAATCACTACCAGTGGAACACATCCACCACAATAGTACATAGTTACAATCCAGAGACACATAATCTCCACTACAACAAGATATCACCATGCAGTACAACAATCTCCTAGCATCAAATCATATCATCATCTACATCATCTCTCGAGGCCATACTCCATCTAAGTAATCATGCATGATGCTGAATAATTCATATGTAGGAATTAACACACTCAACATAGTGTCTCGCATAAGTCACTCACTCAACAAAGTGATAGAGGGACCATTCTTCTTATCTTGGTCATTGTAGGTGACACATGAAGAATGACTGTCCCAACAGATGATGAAATCCCCACAATGGGCTACAGGGACCTTTTTTCTAATCCGGACATACGTCCTAGAAGAATGAATTTCCTCTCATATGCTGAAAGCCACACCATGGGATACAAGGAACATTCTTCTAATGTGGACATACATCCTAGTAGAAAGACTGTCCTGGACCATTTCCCCCCCTCTGGTCACTACTGTGAACTTAGGGCGACAAACCATTCTTAGATGTCCTGGACCATTCTACTTGTCTGGGCAATGCCCTAGGAGAATAGATGTCCGTGGTACATCAACAATCTGTCAACCTGGACCATTCTCCACATGGAGAATGTCTGTCCACTAAAAATCTATTCTGCTTGGACCATTCTCCACCTGGAGAATGTCTATCCACCATCACACTGACTATCCATGATGCCATATATCAACACTCCCTTCCAACTGAGGAAGTCATCTCCTCCCTTTCAACTAAGGGAGGTATCTCCATTGTATCATCTCTAAGTTGTACTATCATGATGCAAATGCATCATATCTAAGCTATACTAGTATGATGTGGAGTATCATCTACATCATCTCTAAGTCGTACTAGCATGATGTGAATGCATCACATCTAAGATGTATTGGCATGATGTAGATCAATGTATCTTTATCATCTCTAAGCCGTACTAACATGGTGTCAATGCACCATCTCTAAGCTGTACTGGCATGATGCAAGTCATCTGCATCATCTCTAAGATATACTAGCATGATGCTACTGCATCATATCTAAGTTGTACTAGCATGATGCAAATGCATCATATCTAAGTTGTACTGTCATGATGTAGATCAATGTATCTGCATCATCTCTATGTCGTACTAGCATGGTGCCAATACACCATATCTAAGCTATACTGGCATGATGCGAATCATTTGCATCATCTTTAATCTATACTAGCATGATGCTACTGCATCATATCTAAGTTGTACTAGCATTATGCGACTCTGGCATATGCATCATCTTTAAGCTGTACTAGCATGATGCTAATGCATCATATCTAAGTTGTACTAGCATGATGCATCTCAAAACATCTATATCATATCGAAGCTGTACTAGCATGATGCTGAAGCATCATATCTAAGTTGCACTAGAATGATACAGATCAACACTCCCTCTCAACCAAGGGAGCAATCTCCACAAGTCCCAACTTGTCTCACAAGTATGTAAACTTTATCTTGGATAGAAGTTTTGTCAAATTATCAGTTGTCTTCTCATCGGTGGAGATGTATTGGAGAATCATTTCTCCCTTCTGGAATTTATCACGAATAAAATAGTACTTGATCTCAATGTGCTTCGATCTGTCATGGAACACGAGATTCTCTTGAAATCTTCACACATCTCTGATTATCACAATATATCATAGTCGAATCCAACACCTAAATAGTCTAGAAATCAACTTACGGTGCCATACTGTTTCCATACAAACATCACGAGCTGCAATATACTCTGCTTCTGCAGTGCTAAGTGAAACAAAATTTTGTTTCCAACTAGCCCATGAGATCATAGTAGATCCCAAACTGAAACATATACCGGAAGTACTCTTTCTGTCATATGCACTCCCTGCCCAATTTGAATCAGTAAATCCATGTAGTTGTACGTCACTGCTTGAGACATATCTCAGACCATAATTTAACATCCCACAAATATATCTCAAAATGTGCTTTGCAGATATCCAATGCTCATGTCTAGGTTCCACCTGGAACTAGATCAATGTGTTCACAGCAAAGCAAATGTCCAGTCGGGTATTAACCAAATACATCAATGAGCCAATCAACTACCGATACAGGTACGAGTCTACTAGATCATAATCAGAGTCTCTCAATTTCTTCAGATCTGTCACCATGGGAGTTGCCATGGATTTGCAATCCATCATCCGAAACTTATGAAGGATCTTTACAACATACTTCCCTTTCCCCAGGATTATTTCACCACACTTCTGCTATACTTCTAGTCCCAAATAATAATGCATGAGACCAAGATCCTTCATATCAAATTCAGAGGATAACTCCCTCTTACACTAAATAATGAGAGGATATGCACACGTCGAAAACAAATCATCAACATATAGTAGCCAAATCATAGGTGCATCATTCACAACCTTGTAATAAGCATATGTATCAACATAGCTCTTGGAAAATCCAAGTCTCGTCAAGTAATTATCAATTCATGCATACCAAGCTCTTGGAGCTTACTTGAGTCCATACAAGGCCTTCTTCATACATGGGTGTACCTCAAAACCTTGAGGTTTCTCTATGTATATTTCTTCCTCAATTACTCCATTGAGAAAATCAGTCTTTACATACATCTAATGTAAAATCCAACCCATGGATGCTGCATGAGATATGATAGCACTAATAGAGGTGTATCTGGCAACTGGAGCAAACATCCCATCATAGTTTTCTCCCTCCTGCTTGGATAACCCTCTAACCATGAATATTTCCTTGTATTTATTGATACTCCCATCTACTGCATGCTTTTATCTTGTAAACCCATTTTGAAGTGACTATAGACTTTCCTTCAGGTCTAAGCACAATTTCCCATACATCAATTTTCATGATGGATTGATATTCTTCCATCATAGATTCCTTCCATTCTTTCTTCTTGACTGCTTCTTCAAAGATTGAAGGTTCTACATTGAGATGTTCTGGAGAACATGTAGTTTCTTCCTTGGGACCTTCATGTTGTTCTTCATCGTTGGGATCCATGGAATCTTTTATAGATTTTTTGAAGCCAATCTTTTAGTAAAAAGTCACATCTCTGTTGATTTCAATCTTCTGTTGACCTAGAACATAGATTCTGTAATATTTTGATGACTCACTATATCCATTGAATATTCCCTTCTTTCCCGAAGGTTCCAACTTCTTTATTTTTTCCTTGGGAAGATGAATATAGACAAGACAACCAAAGATCCTCAAGTGTTCAACACTTGGCTTCTTTCCGGAGAAGGCTTCTTCTGGAGTAATGTTCTTCAATATACGATGAGGAATTCTTATTCTGAACATATACGACTGTCATAACTACTTTTCCCCATAGAAACATGGATATATTCTGGTCATTCATCATTGCCTTAACAAATTCTTCAATGGATCAGTTCTTTCTTTTTGCTACACCATTCTGTTGAGGATTGTTTGGAACAATTAGCTCCCTCCTAAACCTAGTTGCTTTACAAAAGGAAACGAGCTCTTTGGAGGTGTATTCTCCTCCATTATAATATCTTAGTGTCTTGATCTTCTTGTCTATTAGGTTTTCCAATTCAACTTTGAATTCTTGGAATTTGCTAGATACTTCATCCTTTGCATCTGACTGAATGATGTCCAAAAATTCTTTTGCTTTAAACACTTCCTTCAGAATTGATACTTGGTGAGATCACCTTCCTCACCACTTGATGGAGTCATCTACTCTATGTTTGCAACTGTTACTGTAGCTCCTTCTCAGAGCTATCGCTTATGACCTGCCCAGAAAAATAACAAAAAGACAACAATTATTTCCAATAACATTTGCATAAGAACATATCTACGGTAATAAGGATGGTAGTCATCATAGAACTACCAAGGTGAATTGCTTGGGAGAAAAACAAGAAATGTCTCCTAGAGGAGATGTTAGTTCATTTTGAAAACAAGTGCAATAAGCATCAATAGTACTTACATGCAACCAAGTATACCTAGCAATAATAGAACCTTTCAAAGGTTGTTGTCACAACTATAGTGTTTACTTGTACTGTAACAACTATCAAACTTGATATGTGCAAATTGAAACTTAACAATTTGATCAATCTAATCTGGAGGCTCAACTGCTAGGGAGGATGCACTTGTTCTTATGAATGTACTAAATCCAAGATCAATTCCTGGAGAAGGTCTCTTGTACATCCCCTGCAAACACACATGCTTTGTTGGATGATAT